>JACXIM010000150.1:0-11166 GCA_014737505.1 Bombus sibiricus | reverse complement strand
GCGAAGGCCAGCACAGGAATCTTATGACTTTCATTGATGTTAATGCCATCGGTCTTCTTACTGATTCTCTCAATCAGCGGCTCGAGGCACAGATTGAATAGTAGCGGTGATAACGGATCACCCTACTTCACCCCCCTGAGGATTTCCACCTCGACCCCTTTATTGCTTTTCGCTTTAATAGTTGTTTTGCAATTTTTGTACATTTCAATTATCATTTGTATTATAGGGGTCGGAACTCCCTTTCCCGCCAGGCATGGTCTAATTGCCGAGTGGGGTATGGTATCGAAGGCTTTAGAGATGTACACGATAGTGAACACCCCACCTCGATATCTCATACAATGATCTAATGCTGCATTCAATAAGTCAATGTTCATTTTACACTCACTTTCCAAGGTAAACCCTTTTTGTCTAATATCCTGGGTGATGCCACTTCTAAGCTGTCCGTCAAGGATCGACGTGAACATTCGGCTAAGGACTGAGCCGATCGTAATTAGTCGCCAATTTTCAACCATACTGGCATCTTTATTGGGCTTCGGGATTAAGGTAGTACTATTCTTCTTCCATGCGGTCGGAAAATAGGAACTATACCACAGCATGTTGAAAAATTTGGCGAGTATTATGGGCAGGCCATGAAGTAATAGATTTTCCTTTAACAGCCCATCTGGTCCTGCCGCAGATTTCTTTCTAATTCTCTTAATTCTTTCCTCGATTTCACCGACGGTAATCGGTTCAAAGTGGTCACCCAGTGGCAATTCCGGGTCTCCACGATCTAAGGTTATAGAGTCTGTGGGGACAGTTCTCCCCCATAAATCCTTGTAGAGCCTTCTTATCTCCCCTGCATCTGGCGGTTGTTTTACTAGCTTCAAGTATGCCAGATCGTTAGTTATAACGGCATCGGCTAACTTCTTTGGGCATTCTTTGTAAATCTCCTGGCAACGTGCGTAGGAGAATTTCTTTCTATAATTTCTCTTTTTCGCTTTGTTCATCCTCATATGTTTCTTACTATTTTGGCTGCTTTGGGGCTTTACCATCTTGTCTTTTAAACCTCCATAAAGATGGGTATTCAAAAACTTATCCAGTTCTTTTCTTAATGCTTCCTCGTTCCTTTTTCCCTCGTCCCAAATTTTGAATAACCGGGCGTACATCTCCCTTAGTATCGGGGGTACCTCGGCTTGCTCAATCTCAATAACTAGGCATTGCTGCCACTCGCGAACCGTTTCTTCGCCCGTTTCTTAATTTTCTTGGCCCGCGGACGCCATGAACGGTTCAACGAGATCGCAACCGCCCTCTGCCTGAAGGGCACTCTCCTGAGGGTCCCCTTCTGTAGTGACAGTTTTTAATGTTTTCATCTTGCTCCTTATTTGATCAGCAGTTTTAGTAGTCCAGATTCTGCTGATCTCAACACTGGGGTACTTATAATCTTTGTATATTGCATCTAATTCCCTCAGGAGAGCGATCTCATCTTCTTTCCACACTCTAGCACTGCAACTTGTTGGGGGTCCGTTCCCCTTCTTTTCATATTTCTCACGGCAGGGTGCGCGTGTCGTTCGTGGGTCGAAAAACCCCTTTGAGATCCGAAACTCATAGGGCAAGCGTAACACCTAAAGCGACCTTCACTGATTTGCGTATTTTCACTGCATTTAGGGATGTGACATCTTGCCCCATGGAGTTTAGGGAAGCATCGTCTACATTTCGAACAACCCCATTTAATGGGGGTTTCTGAGTGATGTTCATTAAGGTGCCTGACCAGGTCCGAAAGAGTCATGAAAAAGAGGTGAACTTCCCTCCTTTCACAGACCGGACGAGCAACCTTATCCCCCATTAATGGGACCAAAATCATATCCGGGGACATCCGTACGTCGTCATTTGTGGTCCCCTCCAAAGCGGATAAATCCGCCACAACGCTTCCCGGACCGAGAAGCGCTACGTCCGAGGCTTCGTTATTTCTATCGAACTTTATTGTCTATTTTAAAATCTTGTTATTCATCCAAACATTTACCAACTCATAGACAATTTCATTGCCATGCCGTTACTGTAATCCAACCTTCTTCTGTGAGACTTCCAAAAGGAAGCCCCATACTTCCGAGGTACCCCCTCGTAGGGTTTTTAAACTTAAGTTTTACCTTAAAATTGACATAGTCAATAATAAGGCAAACATCAATAAATAATAATAAAACAAAGTTAAAATTAGATAATAAAACTTATCATTGTATATAATAAATTGATCTTTCCAGTCACAAATATAACAATATTCAATAAATAATTTAATTCATAAATAAATGACAGGATTGATATATATGTACAATTTAACAATTAATAAATAAATAGTAATAAACAACAATAAGTCGTAAATAAATAATAATTGATCTAAAAATAAATTGCACATTTCTATCGAGCTCCGCAACACGTTCATAACTATGGTTTGAATATCACTCCTTGTTACGCCCAATTCCTTCAGATTTTCTATCGTATCTGGCGTTATAGCCCCTCTGTTACCCAATACCACCGGTAGCACCGCTCCCTGATCAACGCCATATTTGATCTCCAGTTCTTTCAGACAAGGGAGGTACTTGTCGATCTTTTCTCTGGCTGCTTTCTGGAGATAATTTCTATTCTCGTAGCGGACAGTTACGTCGACTACGAGAACCCGCACCCCGTTTTTACTAAAAGATCGGGCTTGTACAGATTATCCCCAATCTTAATGGATGGTTCGACAAATACCTCATTTTGTGCTTGTAATTTTTTGGCGAGGAAATTTGTAACCTCGTCATACCTCTTAATTCTCAGTCCTTTTGTGTGTAGGCATAACCCCAATATATGCCCTAGGGTTTCGGGCTGGGCATGACATCTTCTGCACATAACATCAATGTTTTTCTCGGCCCTTGCAAGGGTAGTTCTATTGCCGAATGTATTGATTCTCATTTTAATGGCGTCAATGTAGCGAGACGGTTTCAACAGGTGATATTCTTTCAGCCACGCGTTGCTAGCTTTTTCTTTAGCAAAGTCAGTCACTCCCTGACCTTGACTTTTTAGTTCCGCCCATTGCTTAATATGCTCTCTTTTTAATCTCTTTTTAGCCTTTTCGAAGTCTTCGGAAGTAGCCGGCCAATTAATCCTCAAGGAGTTGGCCATTTTCTTTAGTTTCAAATCCGTGGTGTCATCTATAAGGCTAGCTGCTGCTGGATCAATTGAGTTTTTGATCTTTATTGCACTTTTTAGGGTGCGGAGTTTAATTAGGTGCTCAAATCTCGGCAGCCCTAATGCTCCATTAACTTTGGGAGTATAGAAGAATCCAATCGCGGTAGAAGGTACTAAGTGAAGAATCCCTTTGACCTCCTGCCTGATTTCATTGTCCAGTAATTTTAATACTTTAGTAAATTTAGCCATTTTCGGCTGTAAAGCCCTTCTACCTTAAATTCTGTACGATGCCCCTTCTTATTCTCTTATCAAGAATGGAAGAGAACATTCTCCCAATTATAGGACCAATCGTAATAGGCCGCCAGTTCTGGGCTCTGCTTGCATCTTTATTTGGCTTTGGAATCAACGTGGTCCTATTCTCTTTCCAACTAATTGGGAAGTGAGAGATTAAACATAAGATGTTGAATAAGAGTGCCAATAATTCCGCCAGACCCGGAATTAACAGGTGTTTCTTTTGCAAGCCATCCGGGCCTGCGGCTGTCTTGTTTTTAATTTTCTTTAACCTCTCACTAATTTCTTCGGCGAATACAGGTGTAAAGTATTCATGAATAAACCCTCCTGAAGCGCCATTTCGTACGGAGGGTATTGGGGGGTCTTGTGGTCCGTTCTTCCCCCATAAATCTTTGTATAATTTTTCCACCTCTCTTGCTTCAGGAGGTTGTCTGGCTGGGGCTAAATAAGCCATGTCGTTGTTGACAATGATATCAGCTAGCTTCCTAGGACATTTGCAGAACATGTCCTGGCAACGTGCAAACATGTATTTCTTTCGCTGATTTCTTCCTTTCTTACTTTTGTTATTAGTATTTCTATTATCTTTACTTTTGGTATTGTTACCTTTTCCGTTGCTTTGACGGGGCCTGTCTCCCTCTTCTTCCGTGTTGCTATTTATCAAGGCTTTATATAGAAATGTGCCGACAAATTGATCTATCTTACTGGTTAAAACACTTTGGTCACTGGTGCCAAATTTTATCCAAATTCCCTTTAATTTATTATACAACTCCCTAATGGGAGGGGGGACTTCGGAAGTCTGCTCAATTGCTTTTATCAGGTTGCGCCACCACTTATCAATTGATTCATTGTTTAATTCGATCATACTATACCGCGGCGCATTGCCTGAGTTAACGGGATCGCACCCTCCCTCTGTCATCTGGGCAACCTCCTGAGTGCTCAAGTCCTCGTAATTAATTTTCATATTTTTCCTTTTGTATTTAATTTGTTCGATCGACTTGCTCGTGAGGACTTTGCTAATTTCTATATTCGGATGTCAATGATTTTTAAATTTCTCAACGAGCTCCCTCAGGAGCGTTACCTCTTCTAATGTCCATAATTTACTTGGGGGGTCCGTTCCCCTTCTTCTCCGTTTCTAACGGCAGGGTGCGCATGCCGTTCGTGTATGGAGAGTCCTCTTTGAGAACCGAAGCTCAATGTAGGTCCATGAAGCTCGGGGAGCTTCTCCCACACTGAACGCAAGCCCACTGAATCGGGGCATCAATATGATGCAGACTAAGGTGCTTGTCCAAATCTGAATGTGTCATGAAGAAGAGGTGAACTTCCCTCTTCTCACAGACCGGACAAGCCACCTCATCCCCAACTAGTGGCACCATTATCTTCAAATTCGTTTCCGGGGACGTAGCCAGCTCATCATCCATAGGCCCCTCCATAGCGGATAAATCCGCCACAGCGCTTCCGGGACGGAGTAGCGCCGTGTCCTAGGCATTCATGTTCCTTTTATTAATTATGTATAGTAATAATGTGTGATCCTAACGTCAAATCCAATTGTATCCATCTCATTTGCCTCTAATTTCCAGTCGTCATCAAGCATAACACAAAGGAACGGATTCCTTTAATAGATGAAATTGAGTCCCTTTTCTTCACGGTAAAAACCGTTTGATCGGCACGCCGATTTATTTAATTTCTCGTCTTCTTCTCCTTCGTCGCCGCACACCATTTAGCCATGCACGCCGCATCCGGGGGGATACTTCCCCACGCTGATGCGGCGGGCATGTTACCGGCGGTACCACGAGGAGGTAGGAATGCGACATGGGCATACGAGACCGAAATCGCTCTGCCCCTGAGCAACTATGGCTCTCCCAGAGATCCACAACACGACCGTTTTAAGGCGGTATGCTAGCTCTACCTTTTTCACTGTGGAACCTCAAAAATGAGGACCATACTTCCGAGGAAGCCTCTCGTAGACATTTAAAAAAACTGTATTTGCCTTAGAGTTGCATAGCAATTAACGGCGAACAGTTAGTCGAACGAGATATATATAATAATTGCATATAAATATATAACGACAAATAAGTAATAACAAAAAAGTATAAATATATACATAGTATAGAATAAAATGTAATAATTTTGGGTTATTTAGTTGTCATCCATAAATATGTTGCACATCTCGATGGAGCTGCGCAAAACATTCATAATAATAGTTTTGATTTCATGACATGCGATACCCATGGCTAGGAGTGTTCTTTCAGTTTTGGGCGTTATGGCGCCTCTACTGCCCAAGACCACGGGCAAAACCTCACCCCCGCCAACGCTGAATTTCTTTTTGAGATAGTTAAGGCAATGTAGGTATTTATCGGCCTTCTCCTTTTCTGCTTTGGAGAGGTAATCCTTATTCTCGTAGCGGACAGTGTCGTCGACTACGACGTTTTTAATTACGAGGTCAGGCTTCCACAGATTATCCCCCCCCCCCACCTTCAATGCAGGCTCGATAAACACCTCGTTATTCTTTCTCAGCTTGTCAGCGAGGATCGACTTCACCTCATCGTGCCTCCTGATTCTCAGGCCTTTGGTGTATTGGCACAGCCCTAATATGTGTCCAAGGGTCTCAGGCTGGGCACGACATTTTCTGCAGGCAACTTCTATGTTCTTGTCGGCCCGTGCCAATACCGTTCTTGTACCAAAGGTATTAGTCCTGAGTCTCAAGGCATCAATGAATCTCGATGGCCTGAGCAGATCATACTCCTCCAGCCACACGTTACCAGTTTTGTTCCTTGAGAAGTCAAGAACACCTTGTCCCTGACTCCTTAGTTCCGACCATTGCTTAACGTGGCAGGCTTTAAGCCTCTTTCTCGCCTTTTCAATGTCCTCAATCGAGGCTGGCCAATTGATCCTTAGAGAGTTGGCCATTCTTTTTAGTTTCTTATCACGGTCTTCATCAATTAGACTGGAGACTGCTGGATCGATCGAGTTCTTCATATTGATCGCACTTTTTAGGGTACCGAGCTTCACGAGATGTTCAAATCTAACCCGCCACAAGCCTTACGGGCATAGAAAAATCCAGTGGCAGTTGAAGGCACAAGATGGAATATGGCCTTAACCTCCTGTCTGATCTCGCTGTCCAGCAATCTTAAGACGCTGTCACCCGGCGGATTCACTAATAAATTATAGATATACCTGGGGAATATATACTTTACTAATAATTCAATCTTCTGGCATGGCTTCAGGGAGAGTTTTCTGACCCTTCTCACCACGCTCAGAATTTCAGGCACTATGACGCCACAATGGACGCCCTTCCAAGGCCCCATCTTGGCGTCTAAGTATCTGAAGGCCTGACCGGGATCAACAGTAGGGAATATTTGCATCCCCAAGCCTGATGGTGGGCTCCTTTATGAACCAGGTATCTTTCTTGGCGACCACCTGGAATGTTTGACTTATATCCCGAGAGATGGTCATGCCCAGGCCGTTCAGATACTCATAGAAGACGCCCACTTGGCGCTGTGCTTCCCCTTCGCCTGCGCCGAGCAACACAACGTCTTCAGCGAAAGCCAGAACAGGTACTTTTCTAGATTCGTTGACGTTGATGCCACTGGTTTCCTCCTCGATCTTCTCCAACAGTGGCTCCAGACATAAATTAAATAGCAGCGGTGACAGAGGGTTACCCTGCTTAACTCCTCTAAGGATCTTGATTTCTACCCCTATGTTACTATTAGCTCTTATAGTTGTACTGTTTCCCTTATACATACATTCAATTAATTCTAGTATAGGGGCCGGCACGCCCTTCCTCGCCAGGCACGGTTTTAATGCCGAATGGGGTATTGTGTCAAATGCCTTGGAGATATCCACGATTGTGAATATCCCCCCTTTGTTTCTTTTGCTATAGCTTAAGGCAAAATTAAGAAGTTCTATATTGATCTTACATCCGTTTTCGGATGTAAAACCCTTCTGCCTTTGGTTCAACACAACTCCTCCTCTGATCCTCCCGTTGAGGATGGAAGAGAAAATTCGGCCGAGAATGAGGCTTATGTTTTATAGGCCTCCAGTTCTTGACTTGGCTGCCGGGCTTATTTACTTTTGGTATTAAAGTAGTCCTATTAACCTTCCAAGCGGAGGGAAAATAGGAACTCCAGTATAAGATATTAAACAATTTTGCCACGATAGCGGGCAGGCCAGGAATCATTAGGTGTTCTTTTGTGAAGCCGTCTGGCCCTGCCGCAGCCTTCTTTCTCATTTTATTGATTTTCTCCACCACATCCTCAGCAGTTACAGGCGGGAAGATCTCGCTCAGGGACAGCTCAGAGACTCTATATCCTGGGATTGGGGCATGAAACGGACCTGTCTGGCTCCATAAATCTTCATAGAGCCTCCTAACTTCCACAGCTTCAGGTGGCTGCCTGGTCGGTTCCAGGTATGCTCGATCATTATTCACTACAATGTCAGCCAGCTTCTTAGGACATTCGTGGAATAACTCCTGGCAACGCGCGTAGGAGTATAGCTTCCTTGAATTCCTGTTCTTTTTCTTCCCCGTTGTTTGTTTCCTACCACGTATTTTGCTTTCTTGCTTCATAGTTTCATTTTTATTCAAACTTCTAATAGCTCTATACAGAGATGTGCTAATAAAAGTATCAATTTGTTCATTAGGGGCCTCATTGAGGTCCTTATAATCGGCCCAGATTTTTAACAATTTATTATAAACCTCCCTTAAAACAGGGGGTACGTCGGTTGACGTCGTTATTTCATCTTCCATTTGGAACCTCCACTCATGGATTGACTCCAAATTATTAGTCCCACTGATTCCAGGCTCTTCTGAGCGCGCATTGCCTGGATCAACCTGGATCGCACCCTCCCTCTGTCACCAGGGTAACTTCCTGATGGGTCGGATCCTCACTAGTCAGTTTTAGTTTTCTCCTTTGATATTTTATTTGGTCAACCGTTTTACTAGTGAGGATTTGGCTGATCATTGTATTGGGATACTTGTGACCTTTATAAGTCTCCCAGAGCTCCTTCAGGAGGGCTACCTCATCCTCAGTCCATTTACTGGGATCAGGGGGGTCCGTGCCCCTTCTTTTAATATTACGTACGGCAGGTTGCGCATGCCGCTCGTGGGTAGAGAGCCCTCTTTGCGTCCCGAAACTCAAGGGGCAAGCTTCACATTTGTATGGTCCTTCTGTTCTTTGATTAGGGCCACTACACTTAGGTAAGTGGCACCTAGGCCCATGAAGCTTCTGGAAGTCTCTTTGACAATACGAACATATCCAATGGATGAGGGCCCCCGTATGATGTTGATCAATGTGCCTGTCCAGGCCCGATAACGACATAAAGAAAAGGTGAATTTCCCTTTTTACACAGACCGGACAGGCTACCTGATTACCCACGAGTGGAACCATTATACCAATAATCGTGTCCGTGGACATAGCCGGGTCGTCAACAAAGGTCCCCTGCAGAGCGGAAGAATCCGCCACAACGCCTCCGGGACCGAGAGGCGCTGCGTCCGAGGCTTTATCGTTATGATTATCGAATTTTTACTATAAGATGTGTAGGAATGTTATATTATAAGTTTGTGGAAAACAGTATGATAAATACAATATCGTTACACTCACGAGAATCAAATATAAAACTCCATTTCGCGTATTCGTTACACGCTAATTCTACGGCACAACAACACAACGAACCTCACACGTCCACGATTAATTCAACTCTGACAGCATTCTCCACGCTCATTTTTCCCTTAACATACCTTGGTAACGCTCACAACACTCCTTGACAACATTAACTTATCTTGACAACGCATAAACAATTACTCCACACGCCACGTTCTTCCCTAATGTCACACTATCCCACAGATGTAGTTACCGTACAACACGCCAAATCATGTCCATCTCAAATCCAAATGCATAGCCGGTTGTCATTAACATCAAAGGAACGATTTCCTTGTGGTAACAATGATATTGCTCCAACTTTCACGGTTGCAAGCAACCGTTGATCGGCAAGCCGATAGAAGGTGTTCGCCTTTCGCTCCTTCGTCGCCGCACTCCATTTAGCCATGCACGCCATATCCGGGGGACAATACCCCACGCTGATACGGCGAGCATGTTACCGGCGGTACCACAGGGAGGTAGGAGTACGACTTGGGCAGACAAGATTAAATCTTCCCTGCCCCCGAGCACCTATGAAACTCCCAGGGATCCACAGCACGACCGTTATACAGTGGCATGCTAGCTGAGTCATAGTTACTCCCGCCGTTTACCCGCGCTATTTTGAATTTCTTCACGTTGATATTCAGAGGACTGGGCAGAAATCACATTGCGTCAACACCCTTGGGGGCCATCGCATCAAACATCCTTGACCCAGACGTAACACGGCGAACAAGTATTACATACATTGTTCCTGAAAACGGTAACCGTATACCTACGGAGAGAATTATGGGAAAGATCGCAGAAAATCAGCTTGAGAGCGAACTTGCTAATTGTGATTTTGTCTGCTTACGAGTAGATCCATTTTCATTCTGGTACGTTCAGAGTCTAAAAAATTCCCAATTTCTGTTCTATCGGATTTCGTTTGTTAATAGAGGAATTTTACAGTTTTTATTATATTTTTTACGATTAATTTTATAACTATTATTTTATTCGATATATTAATTCTTATTGCGTTAAACGAATATACGTTATGAACTTAATTATACGGAGAAAATTTTATAGTAATATTACGTTAAATGGATCAGGTCCATTCGCGATTCTAAAACTTCATACCTATTAAAATCCATCGTTCCCTGCACTCTCTGCGTTTTGTTCGCCAAATAAATCAAATTATTCGTAAAATATAAAATTCCACGTTATTTCGTGATCGATATTCAAACTTCCCCAAACTCAACCCTCCAAAACAGTTCCTTTTTTTCCGTAAAACGAGCAAATATTGCCTCGGTACATCGATTTAATTTTCAGTTCCACCTCCGTATTTTCCTTTCTGTTGAAAATGAGTGTATTACGAATTTACATTTCGACGGCCAAGTCTTTCGAACATACTGCAGAAGTCAAAGAAATATGTCGGCCAGGAAAAATGAAAAAGGAAAAGTAATACCGAGAAGTTCCTCGCGTTCCTCTCCCTTTCGAGATCAAAAATGTTGATCGTGCGATCTGTATTCGATTTTATTGGCGATCATGCACTCCATTAATTGTCCCTTTCGTCGAATCAGCAAAAGGAAATCTAACGAAGGATACGTTGATCTCTGATTACAATTTTTTTCAGTTTTGTATCGAGAGAAGAGACGCACAATACAGAGGACTGTAATTTATGGATCAGGTCAGGCCACGGATATATCGATACCTGGGATAATAGCTGTCAATTGTCGCTGTATTAGTATCGACGGCGTCGATTAATTTCCGGTTCCGAGCGTCTCCAGGACTGACGCCCCACCAAAAAACAAGCTTTGGAATATTGATAATGGCGTGCCTTCGAACAGTAATTAACGAAGCTACGTAAATAATCGTCTGATCTTTGAACAATTTATTAAACGACCACGATTCTGGGATTTTTCAACGGGAAATTTCAAAACACAACGTTATTTTATGCCGACAGTAATTTTCGAATATTGTTCGAACGAGCGTAATTTAGCGTCTTTTATCTCGATTACGTTTTACTCGTTTTAAAAAGGCAATGCAAAAATTGAATGCGAATCCTAACAGTAGAAAGATTAAAAATTTGATAAGTAAAAATCCTTGAATTTTAGAATATCTAAAATAA
>JACXIM010000149.1:53114-65759 GCA_014737505.1 Bombus sibiricus | reverse complement strand
TATAGCCATGTCGTTGCTTAGCTGTTGTTGTTTTAGGCCTGGTAAATCTACCGACCTGCTTATGTAGTGCATATCACCTTTAGTTGTAATTTTTATTGTTGGTATCTGCTGCATTTTTATACTTCACCTCTCTATCACTATTAGTTAACTTTAACACTTCTTTGAATCACTTCACCGGAGCGCACGACCGACTAGACACATCCATCCACCTCGGTTGCCCGAGTAGGAATCGTTCGGAAGGTGAGGGAAATTGACGTTGCTGTTAATTGGTCAATTTCCATATCGGTGGTTAGAAAAGGATGCTAGCCACCCTTGAGGGAGAGAGTTGCTGGCGAAAGCGTTGTACGTGAGAAAAGAAGATTTCTCGTATCTTTCCACAGTCGGTGACAAATTTAGGGGCTGCGAAGACTAAGACTGTTTGTCAGTTTGAAGAACCTCAGCTAAATAAATTCTAAGATTTATAGCGGGTCTTTAGGCTAGCTGAACATGTACTGTGGAGATGCATCGACATCTGGTAATCATCTTACCCGGAGAATAGGGTCTGTGTGTGGCGAGCCACGGGACAGAAACCGTTGGAATGTTTACTGTCGAGTGCCGCTACAACTATTTCTTTTTAAGGAGAGCTATACTATTACTCCATACTTTTGTTAGACAAACATTCATCCCTTGATCGCGGCTACGTTCGGCGACTGGTTGGCGCTTCGAGCCCGAGCTCACTATCACCAGACTCGAACAAATACAATCGGATTGAATTACGACAATTACGGCTATGGTAGAATCTAGATTACAGTGTTAAGGGATTTTCCCAAAGTTCCAAAGGGAAGTCCTTTCATCTCCGACATGTATATATCTCATTAGCGGAAAGTTTTTCTTAAGAAAAATACTGGCCTTTTTTTGTTAAAAAAATCCGATTATCTTCCTTTATTATTTAAAAAAAAGTAATCGAGTATTTTTATTGAATAGCAATTCAATAAGTAATGAATCCTGTTACGTCGGGCGACACCCTACCTGGACCAGGCCACACGTCGCGGGCAAGATGACAACCAGACGTCAGCAGGTCCTTGCTGCATACTCTCAATAGTCTTAAGGACCTATCATAAATCTCAGGTAGTTTCTAGCTAAGGCCCTTCAGATCGTACAAACATCTTTTTACTGACTCGTTTCCAAAGCCTATTGTTTACTACGGGAAGACACGGGAAAGTTAGTTTTTCTCACGTACGATACTTCACACTAGCAACTATCTATCGAGGGCGGCTAAGACCCTTCCTAGTCCACCAACCTTCTTTCATCCAATCAGAAGCAATGTCTACTGTCCTCACTTTCCTAACCAAAATTATCATGAACAAATCCGATGGTCCCTTGCTGAACTTTCGCACGTTCGCGGGGAGACGCGATCTCGAAAAAGCGCGCTAACGGGAGTCGTAAATTCCCGTTACGATTGACTAATCGACGCCACGAATCGTTCGATACCTTATTTCTTGTGCAATAATAAGGGTGGTTAATTAAATATAACGCTGCGATTAACAGGTTATTTATATATTTGGAGAATCCAACAACTAGGTGTAATACAGAGTGAATGTTATATAGGATTACAACCAATGAGTACGTCCTGAGACTCAGTTCGTGTTGTTGTGTTTTAGACTGACTGGAGTTTGATATAGACTTAGACTGACCGTTGACTCGAGATGCTTCATTTAGACTTAGACTACCCGGTGACTCGAGATGTTATAGACTGCCCGATTCGCTATTATGTTTTTCCGGAGGAAAGCTTGGTGTGGGTGTGCCCTTTGAACCAAGAACGTGGATTCGTTGTTCACACTTTTCGTCAAGGAAGTGAGGGTAACGACCCGCGATGCTGATTGGTTATGACCCAAGCTAATGAAAAAGGATATGAAGAAGTCTCCCACCAACGTGGATCGTGGGTGACCGTGTTCCTGGGGAAAAACCAGTCTTTTTCGATAGACATGTGGCCGTTTCTCCCATTCGGTGACTACCTGCTTTCTCCGTGATTTTCAAGAGCGCCTAAGAAACTCAAGGACCTTTCCAAAACCCAGACATAAACCGAAAATACTTATAGATTTGTAAGTTCCTTCCGGGCAAGCGGTTTGACTGACAAACATGTGTGGGAACAAAAGAAAGAAAGTTAACGTTTTATGGTGGGTCCTTGGGTCTATTGAGGATCAGGATGACTGTAGGTAGGCCGTCGGCTGCCAGGTAGCGAGGGATGGAGTGCAGATGTCTTACACGACGTAAACTTGCTTTAGACACACCCATCACTAGCCTTCCTCCGACACAGCATCGTCACTTTTACTTTACTTATTCTTCACCGTTAGAATAGTCAACATGTCATTACCGGGTTTCTATCTTTAATTCAATCACTTACTTAACTTATACATACGCATCAGTGTAACTATCTTCTTTACGAAGTTGTTGGAATAAACATTAATTTATACCTGTTAATTCAGTATAAATTCAATTGAACCATCCCTATTATCGTAACAGAGATCAGGGGATCGATCATTTCTTGGCGTCGATTATCTAATCGTAACGGGAATTTACAACTCCCGTTGACGTGCTTTCTCGCGATCGCGTCTCTCTGCGAATGATCGAAAACAAATCCTTAATTGATTTAAATGGAAAAATTCAAGAGGGGAGAGGTTTTAATAGTTTCTGTGTAAAATGTACCATATTGGAAATTAAATGGAAATTAATTTGTATATAATCATTCAGCTAGTCCATTTACAATCCGAACCGCACATGTGTGTTCAGTGCCCCCTCCCCTCTGCCTCCCGACTGTTATCATTCTTATCAGTTGCTAAACAACATAGTGAACACGAGAGAAGTGGGAAGTTCTCTTGCAAATGAAATTGGTAACTCTGTACCATTTAAAACTACCTTTAGCCTTTTAATAAAAATTTTTCTGCTTTCTATTATCTTGAAGCTACGGCTGAGTTCAATTGTGTGAAACACCCTGTACATCCAACTTTAGACGTTGTATTCTAAGTATGATTTATTGCGAAACATAACGATCCTAGGAGAATAAGGATAGAAAGATTCCTTGAATAGACGATAAGATAATGATCAGCCTTATGTACATAAATAAAAATAGAGCGTAACAATAGATAAATTGAAAACGTAAACTTAGCGTAAACGTAGTATCAGCGAAACTGATAAAATATAGCAGATGATAAAATATTCAGACTTAACTGAAATAATCCTTCCTGTGTTATAGGTGCAGTGACATTTATCATTGGATTTACGGCATGCGTTGGCGCACTCAGGGAAAATACGTGCCTCCTAGCTACGGTATGTATTTGAACATCTAATGAAGCATTTGTGGATTGCTTTAATTATCTGTAAGCACACGAAGATACATAGCTTCTCGTGTGTATACTAGCGCTCAAACGTATGTGGACACTTGCTTACCTTTGACAGAATGTAATTGTAACATACGGATGCGAGCATTCGCGATAGCTCGCGCGTGACACGCGACAATCGAATACCCGAAGAACAAACATCCGGTCTTTATCTTTATTTTTGTCGGCCGTCCAACCTTTATCGGTCCTTTACAGGTCTCGTAACTTTTAAATTACCTAAAAGAGGTAAGTAGAGGAACAGAAAGAAGAAAGAGACGTTTTGATATTGTAAATTCGAATACACTGTCTATTTGTAAAAAGTAGCAACTCTAGGATACTATATAGACGCAGACAGACGTCGCAAGGTCACTCGTGCGTTTCGTGTGACGGCGAAGACGAAACAATAGGAGAGAGTGAGAGAGAGATAAGTAAAACAGAGACTCGCTATGGTTGCTGCTCGCTTATCCTTATCGCTACTCAAACATACACACTCAGAATGTAATTGCGATCATTTCATGCAAGATCGGAGGCTATCGCCATGTGACAGTCGTTAAAATATAGAGACGGGACGTAACACTCTCCCTATAGCTAGATCCTGGCACCATTCTCGTCGCCAGTTTGGAACATGATCATTTTCGCGCCATACACACAGGGGACTATCATAAACTAACAAACATTTATTCACTCATATACGCTCAGTGCTGTCTGACATACCTTCAGGCGGACAAGGGCTCGCGTCAATGCTCACGGCCAGAGCTGAGAGCAAAGTCGCAGGCTAGTAGTGTCACAGACATTACAGCGGAATGGGAAAAAGACACTTGTGGTTGCTGTACAAACTCGTACACCATACAACAATATACGTTATTTAATGTTTACTGTAAATCGTTCGGAACATAATCCTCCTTCTTAAGACGGACGATTCTTATTGCACACACATACACATGCATATACATACAAGAGGCGTTCCCCGCAGATTTATTTATGTCCGGAGAAGTCTAATGTGTTGTCCGTACAGGCAATAATTGAACGGCATTGAATTATACACTCTCACAACACGGAAATATACAACACGACAAGCGATCACATTACTGGTATCATTCTTCGTTGCGGTGACCAGGAGCCAAATCGGGATGGGCCTTCTTCTTTCCCCCTAGCACAGTTCTTCTGTTTACAGTCGTCTTGTCGCTGCATACATTTAGAGTAGCAAAGCGGCCAAGATCAGAGTCAGATCATCGTGTAGTTGAGCACCCGATCTGGTGATGGAAATACCGCTAAAACTGGCGTCGGATTCTTCACTGGCGCATCCATGAGATTAAGACTCCGAACATATTCAGATAGAGATCGATTACCGGGATTTCCTTGTGGTCCGCCTGTGTTCCTGTGGTCACGGCACTGGGTCTGTTGAACCCCTCCATATCAGTCTCTTTGTCTTATCTGTGGCTATGTCTGGATCTCAATCTTCTGCTTCGGCATCGATATCCCTTGCAGTTTCGTGGTCGTTTGGGGTGCGTTGCCCGTTGCGGAAGAAGGTAGTAGCTGACATTCGGACCCCGCCGAGATGGCGTATCTTTTGCGGTACATTGTTCTGTGGCTGCGTCCTTCTGCTGGAATTTTTCTGGCGTTGGGGTTAGGTTGGGGTTGGATTAGATTAGGTTAGGATGCCCGGCGCTGCTGCCGCGCCACGACCTCATCGCGGAAATCGGGTGGGATCTCTCGCCGTCGGCAATCCTCGCGGCACTGTTGGAGTGAGAGAGGGAGCAGCGCCGTGACCTTCTTCTGCGAGCGGGTTATGCTTCGGAAGGAGGCTGCGGAGTGGGTCCCACCCCGAAAGAATCAGGCGGCGGGGGCGCGGCGGAAGCCGTGGGCTCGTCTCGCGGCGCGCTAGGTCCGGTGCGCCCCCCGGAGTGGTTCAAACTTAGGCGCTGGAAACTCAGCGCTCCGAGGCCGCCAAGCGGTCTGGTGGGGGAATCGGACTGCCTGGCACGGCTGCTCTGGCGACGAGGCGCGGTGTGACATGGCCGCACACCGCTCCATTAGGCGATGTATTGTGCGCGGGGGGGGGGGGCGGTGTGTCGCCGCACCGGTTCCCGGGCCCCTTTCGATCGCAGCCGAGACGGTCATCGTGGAGGTTTTAGTCGGTTGGAGTCCGGCACTACCACGCCGCTTTCCCCAGAAGCGGCCTGGTGTCCGTGCGGATTTCCTCCACGTTAATAAAAAAAAAAGACTAGGTTAGGATGGGGAGGGCAGGAAAAGGGCGTAGCATATGCTGGAATTCTGTCTGGCGTGGGAGCTGCCCCACTACACCCTGCGTCTCGTCATAGGCGAGAGATTGGCTCCTTCGGCGGTCGTGGAAGCGATGCTGAACGGGCCACAGGAGTACGAGGCTGTCCGCTTCTTCTGCGAGCAAGTTATACTCGTAAAGGAGAGGGCAGAGAGGGAGAGAGAGAAAAATTCTCACCCTTGTAGGGTAACGCGACAAGAAGGGGGGATGGCGCTAGGGGTAATGGCCTCCTCTAGCGCCAAATTCAATAGTTAGGGAAAGTTGAGGACTGGCTCGATCAAGGGGCCGCGGAGGGTGGGTGCACCGGAAAGCGATTCGTAAGAGGTCCCCGGAGCACTCCTGTCACACGCGTAGGAAGGCCATCGTGGAGTTTTAGTCGGTAAGAGTCCGACACTACTCTGCTGTTGCCGAATATTAGCAGCAGCGGAGTGTTCACGGGGATTTCTCCACATAAAGGAAAAAAAAGGTGGGGGTTAGGAAACTAGTACAGCTTCCCCAAGATGTACTGGTCGCAGAGGAAACATTCGATGATACGTCCCGACATTTTCTTTGCTGCGCTTTTACTTTAACCGTGCACGATAGAATATGTTGTTTTCCTGCACGAGTTCTTTTCAGCGCGATGAGTAGTTAGCAATATGAACAGGACTTCGCAGTAGACTGTTGCTTTTTAAATGATTTTTCGCTCCATCCGAAATTTCGCTCGGAATTTGCACCTGGTGAGGGGATTATGGGGTTCTCCATTGGTAGTTGTTCTCCGTTGGAAATGTTGAGGTTATTAGATGTATAAGTATATAAGTATATGCTATGTATAGAAAATACTAGTGCCGTGAAATTAATTAAGAATCCAGAATTCCATCAAAGAAGTAAGCATATTGACGTAAGATATCATTTCTTGCGAGATTTATACAATAGAGGCGAAATTGATGTAACGTATGTAACAAGCGAAGAGCAACTGGCAGATATATGTACAAAAGCGTTGCCAAAACCAAGTTATAGGGTAACACTGCTAACGTGCGGATCTGGACCAGCTCAAATTATTATTTCATACTTGTACTTTCACTTCTGTATTTAAAATATATTTTTCTACCTTATAATTTATCCACGCGTCTCTCTCTCTTTATACATCTAATAACCTTAACAGGAAACTTCACAGTTCTGAGAACCTCTCGGTTCTGCTTCTGCTACACCGACGCTCTTATTACACTACGTCCTTTTGCTATCGTATTCCTTACTTCTCTCCTCGCGTTCTTTCTTTTCTTGTAATAACAGAGTCCCGAGAGGTATACGGTGCACTTCCTCGGATTCTACTATAACAGCAACAGCCTATTATCTTTACGAACATTTCAGCGCCAAACCCTGTAGTCTGATAGTTATTATTAAATTCAAATTTAATTGATCTTGTCGTCGATGCGTTTCGATCTCTGTTATTTTTCGTTCAGTATCCTATAACTCTATAGGATACTCATCCCATGCATTCCCCGCAGATATTTCATCGTTTCCTGTATTAAGTATTGTTGATAGCGAAGGTGGAGTTATTTTATCAATTCTTTTTATTTCCAAGATTAATATTGTTTCATTCAATATATCAAATGTTTTTCTACGCTCATATATCTTTATTGCTGTGAGGACAATGTAGTATTAGAGCGCTATACAGAGAGGTAGGAGGTGTACTGTACCTACTTCCTTCAGAGTTTTAGCGTCTCTTCTGCCTGGACACGTAATCCGAAGAATCACAAAAATCAATCATCCTGCTTGGTAGGCCAGATATATTCAAAAGGACTGTTTTTCTTTTCTTTAGGGATGATCCACGCAGTCGAGTTGTATGGTGACTGAGAAGGTGCAATTACGTCGTCTTCAAGTTCTCTCGCTACCTGATACTCTCGTTCCTTCAAAGAGAAACAGTGTAAATTCACCTTTATATACCGACAGGAAACGTTACTGCCTCATATTGACGGGAATATCACCTACCGTCGGAATTTTACATGAGATTTTATACATATATGATAAACGAGCACCGGGTAGTTTATATCTCCGAAAGCGTCCTTTTATGGCATGTAACAATGTAACACGTAATGTTTCTCCCCTTCATTCAATCGCTCCAGACGAACAACGTCCATTATCTCAGTAACACGATCCACGGGTGGAGGACATTCTTCGGACGAAGAACAGTGAACGTCGAACTCTCCTTCCTCGTCGCAGCTATGGTATGCGGAAGGTATCAATTCCTGGCTAAGTACTTCAGTTCCTACGTCTTCGTCCAGTGCGTCTATGCCAAAACGTGACATATGTCGGTTTTTTGAATTTAATTTATAAATGTTTCTCCCACGGGCAGGATATCTCTGATTTAAGGCGGAATATGCGCAAGCTGGTGTGTAGTATTTCGGCGTATCTGTTTACGCATACGTGTTGGTATAGTAAACACTCGTGTACGTCGGTTTGCATGATACGGTGCATGATTAGCCCATTTCACGAATGTTATTGATCTAATCGGATCGCTACCCATCTACTATCTAATCTAGATTGTCTACTATCAGTAGGATCGGTACTATTCGTTATGGTGGAAGAGCAATTCGACCGTTTCGGCTCATAGGAAGTCAATTGCTAATATTATGTCGCTCACTATAGGAAAATTGGAAAGTATGGAAATTTTTCGGAAATTTTATATCAAGAGTAGCGAGAGTTTTAATAACTTTCGGAACTATACCAGCGATTTTTACGACTCGACCTACATTGACAGTCAAATCCAGGTGTCCACATATTTATGAACAGGAGTGTTGTGTTTTTATTTTACGGTAAACCCTTCCAACTCGAATGCCTTTAAAACAATTTCAGTCATAGTATATTGATATAATTTATAAAATATCGATAATCGAAGCTAAGCTGCATCTCTTGTGCTCTCGAGTAAAGAGAATTCGAAAATGATAAAACAATGGTGCAGTGTTTCAAATAATAAATTGGTATCTACGAAACTATCAGTAATTATTATTTCTCAGATTGCGGTTCAATTTTAGTTCGTAATTATCTACTTCATATTTTTTGTATTAATAAGCACGGTTGTTTGTAATATTTACAATAATTACAATTCTATATAAACTTTCGCTATATAAATTGTAATTACACAAAGAATTGATAGTTATCGTTTAAATAATGATGTAAGAAAAATTACATTTGGTATTAAAAATTCATGTCATTTCTACAAATAATATTACTATGACTAGTGTAAATGACATTATTGTAACCAATGTGAAAAAATGAATACCGATAACAGGGAAAAACAAGGACATAAATATATAGCTCAAAAAGCAACTTCTGCAATTAATAACAGTTTTTCCTAATTGTGGCATTTCATTACTATATAAATGTTTAATTTACGGTGTAGAATATTATTTATTATTTATTATTCGTGATATAGATTATATTTATAGCGGAAGTATTTGGCGCTTTATATTCGTACAAATTAAAAGAGTAAGCAAAAGCTCAATATTTTAATTATCAAGACATGATTAACATTTTTTGGCGTTGCTAACAATTTAAATGATTCTCTAAAAATAAGTTTCGTTTTGCTGCTACATAACGTACTAAGGACATACATGCAAAATTTGAGTTTTGAGTTCATGTACTTGTCACGTAAAATGACACGAAAGAAATGGAAATATAAAAAAAGGAAATTTAGAATGAAAAATAAAAAGAAACTTTATTTTTTTCTAAAACAGTTCACAAATTTTACTTCCTAGCTCTAGGCGTGACTTTTCAAGACTGAGACTTACAACTCGATTTTCGATCGGACTCGGTTATGCCCGTCAACAGTCCATCGGATTGAAAAAGGGTGCCGGTCGTGACACTTTCCTCGCGATCGCGTCTCTCCGCGAACGGTCGTAACACATAGAATTAATATGTTAATTTGGCGTACAGATAAAATCACAAGCCATTGGCGGTTTCCAAGCGTTTGTCACGTAAAATGACACAAAAGAAATGGAAATATAAAAAAAGGAAATTTAGAATGAAAAATAAAGAGAAACTTTATTTTTTTCTAAAACAGTTCACAAATTTTACTTCCTAGCTCTAGGCGTGACTTTTCAAGACTGAGACTTACAACTCGATTTTCGATCGGACTCGGTTATTTGTCTTTTGTCACCCCTCAATATCCCCACCATCCAACCGCTTGTTAGGCGTCCGCGACCGTTGCCACGCGCACCTTCTTCTCGAATATTCGGCGGAAGGACCGTTGAGATATTGATGGCTCATTAGGTACTTTGGCGACATACATACATCGTCGCCGAACGCCGCTTCAGCTTTATGCCCGTCAACAGTTCATCGGATTGAAAAAGGGTGCCGGTCGTGACACGTTCATCATGCACTATAGGGAAGATCCTGATCAGCAGAATCTCTTCGAGTGGATTCAAGAGGATTGGGTACGTGTCATATCGTTATTTGTCCAATTACATAAGGGAATATATTCCCTATTACATTAAAAACAGCATATAAATTTTATTAATGTAATAATCAATGAACTAATTACATTTATTAATACAGATCTATTGATACAATTAATCAGTACAATTAATACATTAATATTTAGATTAATACAATTTACTGTCTTTATAACCGGTACATATACAACGATTAATTGTGTCAATTAGTTAGTTAACTAAAGTTGATTAAATAACTGCATTAATTAGTTAATTTAATTGATAGAATTTATTGATTGACGTTTTGACAACCAATGTGAGATTTCAATAGAAACGCTGCTATGTCGCTCCAGTTCCGCAGATCCTGTCAATAGTTATACCACTGTTCCAATCTTCTATTCTTTACGTTAGTTCAATTCCTATCCATGAGAGACCGTCATATTGTAACGTCAATCCACATTAGACGGTCAGATGTGTGCATACCCTCAATTACTTCAAGAACCTACTGTTACGTCTGGCGACACTCTACCTCGACCAGGACACACCGCGGGAAGGATGGCAGCCAGATGTCCGCACATCCTTACTACATACCATCAATAGCCTCAAGGACCTAGCATAAATCTTAAGCATTTTTTAACCAAAGTCCTTCAGACCAAACATTTCTTTACTGATTCGTTTCCAAAGCCTATTGTTTATTACGGAAAGACCTGGGAAAGTTAGTTTTTTCTCACTTCACACTAGCAACTATCTATCGAGAGCGGTTAACACCCTTCCTAGTCCACCAACCTTCTTTCAACCAATTAGAAACAATGTCTACCGCCCTCACTTTCCTAACCAAATTGTCAGGAACAAATCCGATGGTCCTTTACTTTTAGACACACCCATCACCAGCTTTCCTCCGGCACAGCATCGCGACTCCAACTCACTAGTTCTTCACCGTTAGAATAGTCAACATCTTAAGTCACGATTATTGTAATTCAATAAACTTTGTTAGAAATTAAAGATAGTAGTTGTGTTACGACTCAATCTCCTCATCTTTAAAATATAAGTTTAATTACGTGACAATATCACTGTTCTGGATGCATTTCCTTTCATCTAATGAAATGCCTACATAGTACTTTGATATTATAAAATGTAAACGGGCGTTAAGACGATTAATATTACTGTCACTGTTTCAAGTATCTCAACATTATAGACATCTTAAGACGATCGATTACAATAATATATTGATCGTCTATATTAAACGGTCTCTTACATACGACGATGTTGACAAGCCTGAAATATTGACAATAATATCGATCGTCTTAACGCTCCTTAAAAGCTACAATACAGGGTGTCTCGCACAAGTCCAGAACAAGCTATGGTCCTGACACGGTATTGTGTTGAGTGCCGGGTAGAGAAGACGAAATCGAATATAACGTATTTATTCGTCGATAGTGTTCCGTAGCTTACGCGACTTACAATTAAATAGAAAATAGCAAGTTGTACGTGAGGAACGTCACGAAATAGTTTCTGGAGACAAACCAACTTAAAGTTAGCACTGGGAAATGTGTACTTCTAATAAATACCTTGTAACTTGTACATATATTTTCAAATTCGTTTGAAATTTTATTAAGTTAGTGACGAATTCACGATAGTCGTGTCTCATTGCAGTGCTAGTGAAATTTTAAGACATTTAGTATAATATGTACAATTGAATACATCAGTGACTCACTGTATGCATAAAAGTATGCAACAGTTTTATTGTTCAAGTTAAATGTATATTTTGTTACGATTGCACGAAGAACCAAAACTTTTGAAATAGTATAATATATTATTTCGATACTTCTGACATTCTAAATGTAATTTCATTAAAATAAAATCATTAATTAAATAAATATGAGAAATATTCAATGAAAAATTTCATTTTAATTAATTAACTAATTTTACTTAATATAACATTAATAATTGTAGTAATAGTAATGAAGAGTTTCAGTAGTAATATTATTACAATTAGTTAATTAATTATTTCAAGTTAAATTATTATACATGTTAAGGAATCATGTATTAATTAATTGACGAATTAAGACAAAATTACTGATTGAATATTTCGCATATTTATGGCGTTAATTAAAATGAATCTTCAATCTTTATTTAATTAAAATACTTTTCTACGCTATCATACTTTATAAAAATCATGATTTCGATCACAGTGTAGTTTTTATGAAGTATTCTTTGATATAAATACCGCTTCGTTTCACAGTTTCACGAAATGATACAGAGTAAATTATTGAATTCATTAAGCGTGAAGAAAGAACGTGCATTTAAGTTTAACGAAGCTCTTTGAACAACAGCTTCACATGTTCTCTCTCTATGGAAAGCCACGAAAAAAATAAAGAAGGCAATAAAACTAGTCCCAGCAATCAGAAAAGCAGATAACACATGGGCAAGAAGCAACGAAGAGCAAGTTGAAGAATTTTACAACCACCTATGTAACACATTTACACCACATGATATCAACAACATCAACCTCAATTGTCATACGGACGAGGATGCGCTAACCACTAGTACCGCAACTGACAAGCAATACACCATACCTAAAACAACAGCACAAGAAATT
>JACXIM010000149.1:22657-44659 GCA_014737505.1 Bombus sibiricus | reverse complement strand
GGTCTTAACGTATTCTTTGCGGAATACAGAATTGAAGGATTTAGCAAAGTTATGATCGCAGCAAATAAAGTTGCAATGGAAATGGACATAACACCAGATTTCAAATCACCATACAGGGGTAAAAAACGGAAATTATTCGTTTATGAAGGATAGGATGAATCAATGACGATCAGCGACAAAGAATAGTTCTGTGTACATTACTGTTACGTCTGGTGATTTTCTACCTAGACCAGGCCACGCACCGCGGGCAAGATGGCAGCCAGATGTCTACACATCCTTACTGCGCACCCTCAATAGTCTTAAGGAGCCACCATAAATCTACAGGAATTTTCTAGTTAAGGTCGTTCAGACCGAACAAATATCTTTTTACTTAATTGTTTTCTAAATGTTATTGTCTACTACGGAAAGACACGGGAAAGTTGGTTTTTGTCACGTATGATCCTTCCCACTAGCAACTTTCTGTCGGGAGCTGTTAGCACCCCTTCTCACCCACCAACCTGGTAAATAACCAATTAACAGCGAAGTCTCTTTCCCTCACTTTCCTAACGAAAACTTGTCCTTAACGAATCAGCTCATCTCGTGTCCTTAGACCCACCACAAGTTTTCCTCCGCAGCATCAGCTACACAGAAAGTCTGTCGTTACACTTATTTTGACCCGTCACCATCTAAGCTTACGTAGCGAAACCTAATTATATTCTATCAATTTATCTACTATTCTCTGGTGTGTTCATACAGGTAATATATTCGGTTGGCAACTAAGTGATTGCGAATTTTGTCATTACCGCTTAATGAAAAAGCCTGCAATCACTTAGTTGCCAACCCAATAAATTAAAGAAATATGTAAGAGCTTAATTTTTTCCTTGATTCTTAAATTTGATTCACATTTGTGGAATTTATGATTATAACATGTTGTGTACAAATTCGCTCTTAATACAAAAATAAAAATTACAAATATTGCATTAGAATACCGGTTAATGAAAAATGTGTTAATAAGTTCGGATCGTAAGGGATCGCATAAATATTTGACGATAATAAATGTTAGTCTTAACGTGAAAACGATATTACGTTCCTTTCATAATAATCTTATCGCGTCTCTAGAATTCATAAATCATAAATGTACGTACATATATATGCATGTAATACGAATTACAGCCAGTTTGAACTATAGATGAATGGATTAATCACAATTGTATCAGAGTAGAAAGATCATGGTTGATAGATCAACTTGGTCATTACTGGTAGCTATCATCGACTATTCAGAACGTTCCACACATAATACTCCAATAGCCATAAGTTGACCGTGAACCCTCAAGCAGCTCAGACCCCTCGTAGGAGTTAGACCTGCCAGTGAGCGTTTTCAATTTTTCTTAGTAACTTTCAGTGATAAGAGAAACAAAAGTAAGAAAAGAAAAAAGAAAGTGTTAAATAGTATATGTGCCATCATCACTACAAATAAGAAAAACCTCCAGGAAAAACATTCAAGAAAGAAGAAAATAACGAGGCGGAACCACCCATGAACATAACAAAAAAGCCAGCAAAAGGAAAATAACATCACAAAAGGCGATCAAGGACACCGACAGTGTAATGCTGATAGCACAAAAGACGCAAAAACTCAATCCTCCGCTAAACCTGATAAACAGGAACAGAAGAACATATAGTAGCCAAGAAAGCATAAACCAAGAAGAAAACAATACACATGATGCGACAGTAAAAAAAAAACGAAAACATGAAACAGACAAGAAGCTCTCCACCATCAGCAATTCCAACGAAAAACAGATTCAAAGTCCTACAATCACAAGAATCCAGTTTATCGCAACTGCAGGATCACGCACAATCAATATCAACGAAAAAATCAACAATGCAAAATACGATCTTGGAAAATATAAAGAAAAAGAACGAAGAATTACGAAACAAAGCAAGACGGCATTCTACGTCTATGGTTGGAACATCACACGACTGAAACAAAACAAAAGACGTTCGGATAAACATCCCCTCCCCTACCGAGGAAGACAGCAGTGCCACAAGCAAAATCTACTAAATCGGACACATTAAAAGGCCTATCACCATCGACAACGCCTCTGAGGGGTCAGACACATCATGGACTTTCCACCAGCCACCCCGTTGAGGAGTACGCGGACGCCCCCGCATCTGCAAAGGGTTACAGCCCCCCCCCCCAATCAACATAACCCTCCAGGACCCAAAAGGCACAGTAGCACTTATAGAAAATTCGCTAAAAATTAGAAATTTCCATATCAAACGAATACACGCAGGTAAGCACGTACCATCTCTACAAAATTTAAATGGCTACAACAAAGCGAAAGAAATCCTGATCGCAGCCAACACAGCTTTCTACACATACACACCCAAATCTCAGAAACGCTATACAAATTTGCTAAAAGGGCTAGGCAATAGCTTCGCAGAGTCAAAAATACTAGAGGACCTACAAGCACTTCACATAGACGATATACATTTCACTAAAGTGTCGCTTTTCTCGAGAAGAAAATCAAGGGAGAACAACATATTGCTCCCAATCTACATAGTACAAGTACAAAACACACAAATTGGAAAAATGATAGAAATAACTCAAGAGGAAACTTCATTAGAAATTGGCTAGACAATAAAAGCATACTCTACAAATCAAAACTTTACAGCTCCGAGCTACCCTCTTATCCTAAAGGAGGTTCATACCTGGGCATATGCCTAGCAGATGCGCGACTAAAATTCCATAATTTACGACCAAACAATACTCTCAAAACTCAAGACTATGACAACAACCATAACGATCTAGTATTTCAAATAAACAAGAATACATCCTCCTAACTCTAGAAACACAGACCGAAACCTACAGACTCAATTACAAAAAAACACATTGGAAAAAATTTCAGAACCAGCTCGAGCAGAACTGCGACCTAATGATATACAACAACATCAACTTAACAAACAGACAAATCGACTCATTCATAGACGAAATAGAAAAATATATACAGACTGCTCCCCACGAATCAGTACCGAAATTTAAACAAAGAAATTCTTGCGAATCATATATCAATAATAACATAAAAAAACTGCAACGAGACAAAAGCTACATACTCTCCAAACTAAACAACCTAAAGTGCAACCATTCCTACGTTAAGAAAGAAGACCTAGAATTCCTAAAGTAACTGTTATACAAAATAAAATCACAACTGAAACAAGAATTTTCAAACGTTATAAATCAATACTGGACAAACAAAATAAAAAAATATCTCCAAAAACGATTCAGCCAGCATGTTCCTGAGTATAAATCAAATATTTAGACCAAAAGATCAAAACCTCATCCCACGTCTCAAACTGCCTCCAGAAAAAGCTCCCCTCATCCAAGAAGCAGGTATAGCGATACACAACACCAACAAAGACCCCGAGGGTAACTTCATAATTTCAAAAACTGCAGACAAACTAGACATTATCGGCACTCACTTTTCCAAAATCCACACACAAAACGAACACATAGGTAAAGAACAATTAAACAGAATTATTATTGCCGAAACAAATAAACTCAAAAAGGAAATAGAACAGGATATGACGCTAAATGAGACAGTCTGCATATTCTCAAACGAAAACACCTCGGACAACCCCAAACAACCAGATCCAGAAATAAACTACTTTACAAATTACGACCTACTAAAAATAATCTTCTCTAAACTAAACAACAAGAAATCCGCCGGCTTCGATGGCATCCCGATCGTTATGCTCAAACGCTTACCCGACAAAATAAAATGGTTTTACACAGTATTATTCAACAATGCGCTAAATAACATGTATTTCCTCAGAAAATGGGAAAAAGCCAAATTAATAGCCATTACAAAAAAAAGTAAAGACGGTTCATCACCTGCAAACCTACGACTTATAAGTCTCCCCCCCCCCCCCCAACGTAAGCAAAGTATTCGAAATGGTCATAAACAACCCCCTAGTCTCCTTCTGCGCAAAAAATGATGTAATCCCAGAAAACCAATTCGGCTTCCGGGACAAACACTCCACAATCCACGCAATAAATAAACTTACGTCGGGCATCTGCTGGGCGCTTAACGCAAAGCAACGAGTAACCTCCTGCTCGAAAAAGCTTTCGACACAGTCTGGATCCCAGGTCTTATATCATATACAAAATGATTAAGAAGAACTTTCCGCAATACTTAATTAAAATAGTTTGGGACATGATAACAAACAAAACGTTCGTAATGACCGATGGTTCACACACATCGAGCAAAGAATTCTCCATAGAAAACGGTCTACAACAAGGAACAGTAAATTCTCCGTTACTTTTCTATATATACAATAGCGACTTACTAAATCTCTTTAACCTAAATACATCCACCCATAAACACTCCATAGCATTCACAGATGACTTAATCATTTATATAACAGGCCGCAAAACCAAAACAATAAGAACAGAACTTCAAGAACTTTTTGATAAAATTAACGATTACTACTATACATGGAAACTAAAAATCAATGCAAGCAAATGCGAAACCATACTGTTTAGACTCAAGTCAAGTGAAATAGTTCCAATAGAAAGAGAACACTGTAAGAAATTTCAACTGAGAGAAAAAGCAAACGAAGGGGAACTCATACCTCACAAAAATTGCGTAAAATATCTAGGCGTAAACATAGACGACAAATTAAACTTCAAGCAGCACATCGATATTCAACTCTCCAAAGCCAGCAAAGCATACTGGAAAACAAAAAGATTATTCTACTCCAAACATCTCAACAGCAAAGTAAAAATCCTGTGCTACCAAGCACTTGTCGCATAATAATTTGACAAATTTATTAAAAGGAGATGTCGACCTCAAACAAGAGATCGAACTCTTTATTTCCACACACACACACAAATAATATTCCAATAATATTTTATATAAAAAGAAAAATAGGGATTAAAACAATACTTTACGAGGAAAACTTAAATGGACAGACTGTAGACACTAGGTGGAGATACAACATGGCCCTTCCTCTGAAAGACACTAAAGACAAGCACAGAAAAAACACAAAAAAATATTGGTGGATACCGAATGCATAACAAAATAAGAGAGAAAACCACAAAATCGGTAGAACTCAATTCTGCTTCCGTGCAACATAGGTGTAAATATTGTAAATATTGTAAATATTGTAAATAAACTTACTGAATATCCTAACCCCCTCTCACCCGCCCCTCCCCAAAGTCCCACAGCACCCAAGAAGTAGACTACCGAACTGACCTGTTTTTGCGACCAGGTTTTCAGGACAGAGATAGGAAGAAAAAACACTATCATATATAAGCACCGCTCTACAGCGACATAAATCTAATTTATAAATTGTGACGCTAAAAAGATGTAATTCCGACACACAAATATTGTATGGCTATGTCGTACCGTCACGTATCGGTACTTTTGCCTAAACCACCCCACAACCGAAGTCCATTGTTTATTGTGAACAACATACAAATGTAATACTCATCTACTGGCCAATAAATGTTATTAAAAAACAACTCCAATAGCCGTAATCGTCTAGTGGCTAGGACCCTACGTTGTGGCCGTAGTAACCCAGGTTCGAATCCTGGACGCGGCAATGTACCAAGGCACATTGTCACGGTGGAGGTTTACTTTTTTTTTTATTTAATTTTCTCAAAAGCTTTCTTGACTAAGTATTAATAAAAATAAAAATTCGCAATAGAATTGCGATTCTTTTGTTGATTTGCTTGTGACAGTTCGTAAATTGGTGACCAATGAAGTAATTGAAGCGACTTATGTATTTATTTCTAGACAACATACTGTTTGAATAAACTGTAATTTATACGTGTTACTTCAGTGTATACTCAATTGAACCACCCCTATTATTCTAACAGAAATAAGGGAATCGATCAGTTCGTGGCGTCGATTATCTAATCGTAACGGCAATTTACGACTCTCGTTGACGCAATTCTCTGCAGGGAATCCTCCTGATATTCCGTCACGTCTGTCCGAGCTCCCAATAACTTAACCTTCTTGTCGTCAAAGTTTTCAAAAAACATTTCCAGCACCATGTCCTTCGTCGAATACCTAAAACGCTCCCTACTCCTAGGCATAACCAAGCCTTTCAATTCATGTAGCACATAACTGTGATTCGAAGCGCTATAATTCTCAAGGACCACAGAGCGTTTATACTTCTTAAAAAGGCTACCACTAAAGGTCGTAATGTCTAGAAAACTCCACCTAATACCTCTCTGAAACGTGGAACCCTTACCGACCCTAATAGGAGCAAGATGGTTCCTATCCAAAAACTCTGACAATATCCTTCTTCTTCTGTCAGTCTTGGTGCCACCCCATACCTTAAATTTTGCATTGAAGTTTCCTGAGATGATAACTTCCTTGCATCTCATCACGGTTGCCCGAATGGATATGTCGAGTCTCTCCGCGTACTCGTTAAAGATGTTCAGGCTGACGTTGGGCGAGCAGTAGCCATTCACGCAGTACACTTCCACTTTTTTGATCCCGACATACCTCTCCTCTTCAGCCAATGTATCTTCACTGGGGTAGAAGCCATTAAATCCTGTTGTCCAGATGGACGCATCCCCATTCGTATCGTTATACCAGAAGGAGAGATCACTTAGGTTCTGAGATAATCACAATGTCGACCCGACGCTCCTAGCAAACTGCTGCATCACGCAAGCTTAGTCCTACTGACACTGATTTGCAGAACTTTCAGGGTGCCTGTCCACTGACTGTCCCTTTTTTAATCAGTTTCCTATACGTGGGGCACGCTAACGACCCCATAACGTGTCTAGTCCGTACCTGCGACCCCTAACTACACAACGTACACCTAGGAGCGTTACTGCAGTTTACCGTCGTATGATCCATCGCGCCGCATTTACGGCATCGCTCCTTGCCAGGGCCGATCGTGCACTTCTTAGACATGTGCCCAATCTCATGGCTCATATAACATCTAACTACATTAGGGAGGACCCGCATTGTGACTATAGTGAGACCAGTTCTTATTTTCATGTTCCCCTCCTTGCCTGAGATATAAGAGGCCGGCACCACAGCAATTGCCGTCTGTGTGCCCCACGGTGCCGCCCTTAACGACTTAAACTAGACCTTGCTGGCATCCTTGATCATCAGCCCACTAATGATGTCCTGTTTATTGTCCTTCCTACTTTCCAGTGAGTCGATGTCCCTAATCTCCCCCGATACCCTACTCTGCAGGGAGGAAACAAGGACCTTGTCCCCTATTACCTCCTTTATCCTAAAGGCAATGTCACCCCCTTTGATTCCCGCTTATAATTCCACGAGAATATCCCCGCTCCTCGTCCGTCTGACGCCCGTGCTCTCACACAGCGCCTCCTTCGCTACCATATGCTCCTTATATGTCTGGAGCCATTCCTCACCATCCCGGACTTTCATCAAGAGGGCCTCCGGTCTGTTTCGAGTTCTAGGCAACCTTTCTATCCGGCCTTCGTTAGCCGGTGGCCTCCTTTCCTAGTTATTACTCCTCTCTCTTTCCCCCGTCTTCTTTCCTTCCTACTCGTCTGGACGATCCATTCGCCACCATAGATGCAGGTTTCACTATCCCTAGTGCCATCTTCGTCCCTTTCCCTCTCCTTACAAACTCCCGCGTACGAGGTATCCCCTCTGTTCGCCCTCTTCATCCAGTCAACATTCCTATCCTCGACAGCGACTCGGTTCTTCTTTTATTATTCTGTTCAACAGGCACCTTGTTACTCCAGTCCCCGTTCTTTTTGTCAACCTCAACCATTGGAGGTTCGGGTGGAGACAGTAACCTCTGCGGACCTTTCCACCTGTCTCCTACCTTTACGACCCTTCTTATTTCATATTAACATCAGCTTATCCCAAACACTGTCCGATTTACTATTGGCCGAAACGGCCAATTCTCTGATTTGTTGGTCCATTCTGGAAATTATAACAAGTCTATTCGCGGCAGCTGCCATCTCCTTATAAGCCTCTATTATGAGGCCTCTCATCTCTCCCTATTCGCTGAGCCTGACTAACACGCAGTCTTCTCTGTTTTGCACAGTTCTCGTTATGCTCCTTTGCCTTTTCAGCGCTGCTTTGGTACGTGGTTCCCTCGAACGCCTAGTTCTACTTGCCTTCGGAGTACTGTAGCAGCTATTCTCCGATGCGGAAGCCTCACCTTCGGATGCGCTGACCACCTCTTCGACGGTTTTACTAGCCGATTTCACGGCTGAACTTGATCAGGTTACAAAGTAGTTTCCCTGCACTCCGCTGGTTTCTGTCACAACCGGAGTCAAATATCCCCTCTTGACGGTAGTGACAGAGATAATTCTCGGCGGTATCCTTCCGCCACTTAGTTTTATGCTGTCGGATTCCTTTTTCTCCACCACCTCTCGAATGTCGTTACTGAATTCTAGAAGCTTCGCATTCTTCTTCGGGGGAGGAGAGGTTCCTGACGCCCCTTTTTTACTTATTCTCCTGCGCCTTTCATTGTCTCCTCCAACTTCGAATTCGCTGTCTTCGTAGCTCTGGTTCCCGGTCGTATTTTTTGAACGAGAGGGGGCCTTGGGACCCACCCTCCTCTCGTCGTTTACCCAGTCACTGGATGACCGTCGAGTCGAGCCTGGAACGCCACTAGTAACACTGACGGGTACTGGGGGCTTCGAAACCACATGCGCCGTAATTTTTTCCTCCATTATAAACTTATCCATATTTGTTTAAATGAAGGGCATAGTCTAGGGACAGCCAGATTCGTCGTACTAATATGCCAAGTCCTTCCGAGAAAATACCAATCGTAATCCATAAGCAAAGCCAATCTTCACAACAAAAGCCATCGACCCATGTATAGTAACATTCCTCACATACTCCATAAATTATCAATTACTTTATAAGCAAATCGCAACTTTTATAACTGTGTGTGCAGAAAGAGTGTGGATACATAAAAGTCTCCAAGTTCGCATTTCTATGTCCTTCTGCCGCATATACTAACTTTAGTACTAAGTAATTTCTCAAATTATCGTTTTTTTTATGTGGAGGAAGTAGTACGGACGCCAGGACGCTTCTGGGGAAAGCGGCCTGGTATTGTCGGACTCCAACCTGCCAAAACCTCCACAATGACCGTCCTTGATGCGATCGAGGAAGGCTGGGGAACCGCTACAAACGCCACACCGAGCCCTTTCCGCGCATAATGATACATCCCTCCCGGCGCGGTGTGCGGCCATGTCACATCGCGCCTCCTCGTCGGAGCCACCGTGCATGGCAGTCTGGTTCCCCTACCGGACTGCTTGGCCGTCCCGACGCGCTGAACTGCCTGCGCCTAAGTTTGAACCCCACGGCGCGGCTTCGACTGGTCGAAGCGCGACCACGGCCTCTGTCGCGCCCTCGCCGGCCGATCCTCTTGGGATGGGAGTACCGTTCAATCACCCTCTCCGCAGCCTCCTTCCGAAGCATAACCCGCTCGCAGAAGGAGGTCACGGATCCCATTCCCGCTCGACAACAATGCCGTGAGGATCGCCGACGGCGAGAGATCCCACCCGATTTCCGCGATGAGGTCGTGGCGCGGCAGCGCCCACGCCGGGCAGTGCTCCAGCGTGTGCTGCGCCGAGTCCACGCTCGTGCCGCGTAATAATTTGACAAATTATTGAAAAGGAGGTGTCGATCTCAAACAGGAGATCGAGCTCTTTATTTCCACACTCTTGTACAATAAATGATGCAACGATAGACTTTAAGTTTTGGGTAATTTGGACTTATGCGGACTGCAGTCTCCCGCGGGTGATTTCGGGAGCAGTATTTATATTCTTTTATTTGTTGGAGTGGGGAAAAGACTTTGGTCGTAGGGATGTATCATATGGTTAGATGTTACTCTGGACTTCGGTTATACCGATGTGTCATGTTTAGAGCGACTGGATGTTACCCTGGCGATTACCCATGATAAAGCGGTTGGGATTAACTATCTTATTATGTAGTGAATCAAGTTTACCCTGTGACACTCGCATCGCAGTGGTGGCAACGCGCGGTCGCCTCTTTCCCGTGAGTACCTGCACCGAAGCAACCATGTCCGGTGAGCACCTGCGTTACCCTGTAGGTCAGGGGAGGCCCGCCACCGTCCAACCAAACGTCCTAGTTTGGAAGAACAGCCTCGAGGACCCATAGCCCAGGTCGTATCGAGACCAGCGCGCCATCTGTCGAGCAGTGCCCGCCGAGCCAGAACCCTAGCGTCGGCGTCCACCGGGCCGACCCCGCCCGACAGACCGCGAGTGCGGAAATAAATCTCGCGACACCTCATGGCCTGCAATTAGAACGAGGGTGCCTTGTCTCTCTCTTTATCCCCGGGGACTTCCAAAATGATGCCCCTAGTCATCGCCTTCATGATTCTCACTTGCTCAATGCCGACTTTGGTTGGCGGGACGTTCTGTCTCGCCGTCGCCAGCACTTCGGCGTACGATGTCTTCGTCCCCTCGCTCAGCGTTAGGGTCACCGCAGATGACCGCGGAAAGCGAAGGAGCGCCACCTTCCTGTTCGCCTGCATCGGACCTCCTTTTGGGGGCATTTGTGAGGTCCCCGGCGCCTTAGCAGCATCTGGTCTGTATATACGCTTCATAGTAGTAGAGGCGTGACACCGTGCACTCTCCTGGCGGACGCACCCGTCTTTTCCGGATTGCTCTTTCCGGAGGACTTTAATCTCCTTCTCCAGTACCTCCACATGCATCTCCGACATCCTAGCAGCTCCAGTGCCGTTGGCGGACCCCGACCTTCTTGTCAGCTCCATCGTGCCCGCGGCAATGGTGCTTGCCGCCTCCTTTAGGATCTTAATGTAGGTGTTTTTCAGGTTCGACGATGTTGTCGACACCTTCATTATCTCCTCTACCCGCCGATTTATTTCTGCTCCTATGTCCGCTGTGGAGTATGTTCTCATCTCCAAAGACAGTTCCATAGGTACGTCTGGAGCTGTGGGTGTCAGCTTCCTCTTTCTTCTCCTTGACGTCGCTGATGAGGACGAGATCATCGGCTCTTCGACGTCCGAACTCGCACTTCCCACCGAGATTCCTGTCGTTGTGGTTCCGGAGTCTGATTCGGCGCTTGGCGTCATCACTGGGTCCATGCCTGAACACTCTTGTCTGTCCATCCTGTCCTCAATCCTCTTGGATTTGCTGGTCACCTTTGACGCAGGCTCCATTCCTTCGTCCATATCCACCCTTCTGCTAGTATTATTCTCGTCAGACGGAGCAATCCGTCCGGTAGCCTTTAACACAGCGGGGCCCTGCACGCACGTGCTCTCGGGTACATTCCGAGGGAGCCCATGCGGCTACCATCTGTGGCTCTGCCGTCGCGCGTCGTAAGATGTCTGCGCCAGCCCACGTGTACACCGAGACGTAGCCGTGTAGCTGCGCTGTTGGCGCGCGTCCTAATATGTCCTTCTTACTGCTTCGTCGACATAGCTGAATCTTCCATGCTTTCCTGTCCCATCCAGTCCGTTCCTTACCAGTTTTCTTGCACACTTTTGCACACACACACTGGCACAACACTCTGTTTCGCTACTTTTATCGCCTTTCCTTGTTTTCTCTATAATTTCAGTTGCAGAGTATGGAGTGACGTGAACGCGTCCTCTCTGTATGCCGCCATATTCGAAACTCCCCCAGACTTTACTCAGTGCTCGGAGCACACTGATCCGCCGCAACGATGATGTTGTAACCCCAAATTCTTTTACCCTGACGTCACCTTAGGCGACCACATCTAGGTATCCTCCGGACAGTTGACACCTCGCCACCCTGATAAAGAACATCCGAGAATAATATCCCCTCCATCATTTCCATTGTTCTCGCGTAGTATTTAGACTCCAAATAATGACGGCCAGGCCAGTCTGAATTGTAAGCCGATACTGGAACACTGTAATATTGGTACTCATGGGCCTTCGACTCTTGAGAAATAAAGTTTTTACATATATCATCACGAGAGTTATTTTTTTTACGTGACATTTTGGCGATCCTGCCAGGATACATCAACGTTGGGCAAAACAAGACTACGGTTTCGGCCTACGGCCGAATCCGATCAAAGGTGTATCAAGCAACCTGCACTACGAACGACGATTTTACTAGTAAGTAGAACCATTTCCTCTAAAAGGATCGATCGACTGTATTCGGTAACGTCAGACTCCGACGATCTGTTACTCTGAAATGGACAAGAGAGACGATAAGAAAATTACACCTGTCGCTTCGACTAGCGTTGATCCAAACCTACGGGCAATTTTGGATATGATGCAGCGCCAGCACGAAGGGCATAAGGCAGCTGTAAGTGACTTATATAAATTAATCCGCGATGAAAGCACTCAACGCATTAAACAGATAGAATTAATAGGGAAAAATGTGGCCGAACTCGAGCTAGGAGTACAATCCTTCGTAGATACCTCCGAATTTAATTCAGTTATAACAGACGATACTAGTTCTGTCAGCAGAAGCACTACCCAGAACACTCGTATAGCGAAACCTCCAGTAAAACACGTACGGATCGAAGAAACTCCAGAAGCCTCTGACCCAGTGAACTCCGAGGACGAAGAAGAGCAACCAGCCTCGTGCGAACAACTCCTGTCCGACGCGAAAACCAGCATCGAGTTCATCCCAGTTCTCAACGGTCAAGATGACATTGGAGTGGAGGGATTCATCAAACGAGTAAGAAAAGCTAGATCGGAATGTAAAGAAAAACGCGCTCTATCAAGATTAATTCTAACCAAACGTATTGTCGGCGAAGCTGAAAGAAGCATTAGACATTCAGTTATCGTGACATATGGCGACTTATTCGAAAACTTGAGAAAATTCGTATCAATTAATATAACTTCAAACGGGGCACGCGATAAATTACAAAGAACTCGTCAAAGTTTTAACGAACCAGTACACGGATATGTCAAAAGATTCCGACATAATCTCAATGAACTTGTATACGCGTTGCAACACGAAATCCGCGATCCGATTCGACGAGCAGTCGCGATAGACTTAGAAAACGAACGCGCAACTGAAATATTCATATTAAATCTAAAACCCGAGATAGAAATCAGAACATCAAGTACAAAACGGCGCACTTTACAAGAAGCACAAGATGCTGCGTTCGAAGCAGAATTATTAATCGGAGAAATTGAACGAAACCGCGGAAACCAGCGCAGCCAGCAGATAAGAGCTCAACCATTCACCCGAGGGAATGTATCATTACAGCGTAACCCCCCACTTAGAAGCAGTCCGATGACTACGTCCAGTCGTCCGCAGATAAACGCTCAGACAAACAACGATAAGACTATCTCTGGAAGCCGATTTAGTCAGTTAGAAGGGAAACTACTATAAGAAAGAGCGAAAATGAAATGTTTCAAGTGCAACGAAATAGGACATACCGCAAATTACTGCCGAAATTTTCAACCGGCCAGCCAGCGAAACCATCCGCCCTCGCGCAGCTACAATATAAACATGGAAAATACGGGACAAGAAGAGGAAACGATACTACCAGAACCTGAAGAGACATCATACGAGTACACGCAACAACAGGAAGGCTTCTATCCATTGGAGTTCGATCAGGAACAGAAACCAAACGATATTTAATTGATACCGGTGCAGGAATAAATTTAGTTAAAAGGTCGAGTGCCACATTCAAACGGAGACGGAAGCTAAAACATTTTACATGGGCAATGACAAATATCAAACTGACGAGACAGTAGACTTTCAATTCTTTAACATCACGAAAACATTTCACGTTGTACCAGACGATTTTCCTTTAATAGAAGACGGGATAATTGGCTTACCTATGCTTTCTAACTACTCATACCAAATTAGCAACGAATCAATACAACTAAACGGGAACGAAATATTTTTTCAGGAGCCGAAAACCATTCTCCCAGGGCAAACCAAAATCGAGACAATTTATCTGGATAAAGTTCCGACAAGAGTATGTTTCTGCAATACTGGTGAGCAACCAACTGTAATTATTAATGATCTTTCTCATGAAAACGATGTCGATAAAATTGCTAAAATGAAACAAATAATTAGACTAGACCATATTGAAGACAAACTTCGTATTCCTATTGAAATGATCCTCCTACATTACATACACGTATTTAACCTAGAATCCGATACCCTACCTTGTACCAATTTAAGAAAACACACCATCACCTTACGCGAAAACAAAATCGTCAATACCAAATCATACCGACCTCCCGAAGCCCATAAAGCAGAAATCGAAAAACAAATGAAAGAAATGTTAGATAAAAATATTATTGAAGAATCAGATTCTCCTCACAACAGTCCAGTATGGGTAGTACCCAAGAAATCAGACGCATTGGGTAAACGAAAATGGCGTATAGTTATCCACTTTCGAAAGCTAAATGAACTTACCGACCAAGACGCTTACCCATTACCGACAATCGACGGCATCTTGTCACAATTAGGCAACGCCAAATTCTTCTCCACTCTAGATTTATCTTCAGGATTCCATTAAATACCTATGGACCCGGACTCAAAGAAATATACAGCCTTTAGCACACCTCAGGGACACTTTCACTATAATCGTATGCCATTCGGTTTAAAAAACGCCCCAGCCACCTTCCACCGCATGATGGATACCGCGTTACGAGGATTATTGAATAAATACTGCTTTGTATACCTTCACGACATAATAATATTCGGTAGTACAATTCAACAACATAATGAAAACCTTGCTACATTATTACAAAGATTAAAAGAGTTAGGACTAAAAATCCAACCCGACAAATGCGAATTTCTAAAACCTGAATTAGAGTACTTAGGACACGTCATAGCACACGAGGGCATAAAGCCAAATCCTAAAAAGATCTCCGCAGTTAAAGACTTTAAGATTCCCAAAACACCAACAGACGTAAAATCATTTCTCGGATTAGCAGGATATTACAGAAAATGCATTAAAAACTTTTCCAAATTCGCCAAACCATTAACAGATCTCACAAAGAAAGACAATCCTTTTAGATGGACAGAAACGCAACAAACAAGCTTTGACACACTAAAAGAAAAGTTATGCTCAGCTCCAGTTTTAGCATACCCAGTCTACACGAAAACATTCACACTTACCACAGACGCTTCCAATGAAGGAATAGACGCGATCTTATCCCAAGATGGATATCCTTGCTGTTACATATCACGAATACTCAACCCACCAGAGAAAAATTATTCTACCACCGAAAGGGAATTATTAGCTATCGTATGGGTAGTTAAAAGACTCAGGCAATACCTGTTAGGAAGACGATTCGTTATTCGAACCGACCACCAAGCACTCACTTGGCTCAAAAATTGCAAAGACCCTTCCTCGCGTTTAATTAGATGGAGACTTAATAAATTCGAAGAATACGAATATGAGATTCAGTACTACAAAGGTAAAGAGAATACAGCAGCTGACGTGCTTTCCAGAATAATTTACCAAATTACCGACAAACCAGTCCCAGACACACCTGCAAACTCTAAAAACATGGTAGAACACTTCAACGCATAATCAGAAGACGCCACACCACCGAAACGACTTAAAATCACGCCAAACGATCACACATTCTATTAATTGCATGGAGAAACATTAGGTCCATTCGACAAAGATACTTGGATTCGGAAAATTGTTGAACTAACCAAGTAACACAAGAAATTTGGAATAGGAGACAATAGTTTTACCGAAACCGAAAAGGCTAGAATTAAAGTTACACTCATGTTTATCAATGATCAAATTGAAGAAATAACTTTACGCACCGATACAAACTATAACTGATGAACAAGCTCTAGATATTATACGCGAAAACCATAACGACATTAGTGGACACTTAGGTATTCAAAAGACATACAGTAAAATCAAAGACCAATTCAAAATTCCACACCTCATGGAAAAGATAGAAAATTTTATAAAAAATTGTGAAGCTTGTCAACGACAAAAGCTAGTTAGAATCAGATCCAAGGAACAACCTATAATTCCTCAGACACCAGTAGAACCAAACGAAAGGATAGCCATGGATCTAATTGGTCCGATGCCTAAAACCACACGCGGAAATCAATATATCCTTTCGATTCACGATGACCTAACGAAATATCTGGTTTTAGTACCACTGAAAACACAACGAACGGAATCAATTATCGATGCACTACTACACCACTACATTTACATATTCTCAGCACCCAAAACAATACTAACAGTCCAAGGACAAAACTTTATTAGCGAACTAATGGAAAAATTCGAAGAAGCATTTAAAATCAAACATATAAAGACCACTAGTTTTCATCCTCAATCCAACGGATCCTTAGAACGAACACACGACACAGTAAAAGACATGATTCGCACAAGCCTACACGATTCTAATAAGGAAAGCGATCAGGTATTAGATTTTATTTGCTTAGGGTATAATACCGCGATACACGATGCAACTGGATTTTCACCCTTCGAACTAACATTTGGAAGAAAAGCTAACCTCCCATCTTCCGTATCCCGAACTTCCAATTACACCTACGAAGAAATGTTTGCATTATGGCAAAAACAATTGCAAAAATATAGAATGATAGCGAAGAACACTCTTGAACAAAGTAGAAAGAGATACATGAGAGATCAGAAAAGAAAAATCATTAAAACTCAAACCTTAAGGAAGGAGATCGTATACTCCTTCACAACGATCATAAATCAGATAAATTGGACGACAAATGGTTAGGACCCTACGTCATTAAATCAGTCAAGACACCATATTATGAGATTCTTATTAGAGATCGAGTTAAGAAAATCCACGGTAACAGACTGAAACCTTATTTTTCAAGACGATCACCCTTGCCATCGGCATTACCACCCTTAAAGGATTAAAAATAACCCCTATTGACAATAATGGAATATTTCATGAAAAAATATCCAAAGCATATCTTTATGGCGAACGCATAAATGTTATTATAGGAATAGATATTAGTACTGTATTGGAACAATTAAGATATACTGAAAAGGGAGTAGCCGAAGTTAGGAATCATTGCGAGACACGAAAAGATTGTACCATATTACCAGAAATACGCTCTTTACAAGCAAAACTAATTAACGTCAGAACACTTAGCATCAAATTACGATCATTAGCTCACATTCATCTCAGAAGTAGACGAGGACTAATAGACGCTATCGGATTTATTAGTAAAACTCTTTCTGGAACCCTAGACGCAAACGATCTATATGTAATTAACAGAAATATAGACAAACTCTTTGAAGAAGGTAACAGCCTAAAAACCATAATAGCCAACCAGACAGCTTTGATTAAACGAATTTTAAATAACGACGTCATCCAACAACTGAAACAAGTAGACACAGGTATAACAAACGAACTTAGAACGCTTAACAAAAACGAAATCACCTTAATGAAAGTCATAGCTCTAGGAAGTGCTCTAGAGTGATCATAGCTCTAGAGTGATCTTAGACTTACATTTCCAAATCGACGAAATATTCAATTTAATCATCTTAGGAAAACAAGGAATAATAAGCCCACAGATTATTGATCACGGAACTTTTATTAACAGTTACGTACAAGTACGAGGTAGCAAAACAGTGGGAAACGCTTTTATACCAAAGGAAGAAAATTTCCAAAATATTTTAGATATCTCAGAACTCACATTGCTTTCTCGACAAAACAAAGTTTTCTTTATAATTTCGGTACCAACAATTATAGACATGGAATGGGATATAGAGCAGATATACCCCATACCATCTCTCACGAACAAAGTGTTTTTAGCACCTTTAGTAGCTCATCCGATATTCTTAACGTCGGGACTAAATTACATCAATGCCGATCAAAACTACTTGGATAGGCAATGCCGTTCTATATCTGATTTTTACATTTGTAAACAAACTCAGCCGATTCACGACCGTCGAGTAAAGCACGATTGTAACTCTGAAATCTTAAGCGCAGAAGACACTGTCAAATTCTGTAAAGTAGTAGTTTATAACATTGAAGATATAACTTTCATTCCATTAAATACTGAGAATCATTTTATAGCTATACCAGAAAAACCAATAGACCTGAGCATTTTCGAAGAAAAGACACATCGAAATGTTAGACTAGAGAAACCATCATTGTTACAAACCAATAAAACTGTAGACATATTGTACAAGAATAACCATATGAGAATCAGTGGTAGTAGCAAGGAAATTTGTTACGAGATTAAAATCAAAACAGTCAATGTAACCAATGATTCAGATTGGACTATTTTACTAAATAAACTAGAGAAAACTCCGAAACTTATTAACGATAATTACGGATTCAAAAGCACTCTGGATGAAATCGAAGATCAAACAAATCAACTAACTTTTGCTCATAGAATCGATCAAGTTAAATCATGGGGAATGTCTATATTACAAATTATAGGATATTTATCCATTGCTCTCATATGCTTATACTTTCTCAACAAAATAGGTATGCCAAAATTATGTTTCCATTTATTCTGCTGTAAAATCAAGCGAAATGCGGCAAATAACAATCCACCAGCCAGCGTACCGATGCCAATCAACACGGTAGCTATCAACATATTCACCCCGATGCTACCTGTGCCCAGCACCAGCAACGATTCACACGTAACTTTCGACCTGGAGACACCCAAGGCAAAATTTCACCCATCCATCTTAAAGAGGAGAAGGAACTTCGAGGACTAAGTTCATTCTAAGGAGGGGGGAGTGTAACCCCAAATTCTTTTACCCTGACGTCACCTTAGGCGACCACCTCTAGGTATCCTCCGGACAGTTGACACCTCGCCACCCTGATAAAGAACTTCCGAGAATAATATCCCCTCCATCATTTCCATTGTTCTCGCGTAGTATTTAGACTCCGAATAATGACGGCCAGGCCAGTCTAAATTGTAAGCCGATATTGGAGCACTGTAATATTGGTACTCAAGGGCCTTCGACTCTTGAGAAATAAAGTTTTTACATGTATCATCACGAGAGTTATTTTTTTACGTGACAATGTTATTTCTGGGTCCTTACCCGCTTTGGGAATGATGCCATTCTCGCCTCCTACCATTTTTCCGGACGAAAATCGGAGGAGCCTGGGCTCATGAGGCGACTCCCCCCCCCCCCCAGGCAGGCGGACTGAGATGTTTGGCGGAAAGCTAGATGAGAGGTGTAGGAGGAGTGGCGCCACAACCTGCTCCGCGAAGATCAGGTCTGTGGCCACCGAGCCGTTAGATCGGTCCTCCCAAATTGGAAGGCTTGGAAAGACCTTCCGGATGACGCAGGTGCTCGCAGGACATGGAGTATTCGGGGAATACACATACAGTATGTCGGGGAGGACACGCCCCAGCACACGCTGGAGTTTTGTCCGGCGTGAGAGGCCTCCCATCGTATTCTGCGACGAGCGATTGGCGAAAGATTAGACCTCTCGTTAGTTGTGAAATCGATGCTGAGGGGGCAACAAGAGGAAGGAGTCATGCGATGGAGTAATTCTCGTAAAGGAGCGAACAGAGCGGGAGAGAATGAGAGCATCCCATCGTTGTGGAGATCCGCGCCGAAAGACGGCCCTGCGCCACCCTAGGTGGTCATAGGTGCCGTCCCGCCGAAAAGAATCAGGAATCTCCTCAGTCTTGCACGACGGCCCAGGGAATTGGGCTGAGAGGGGTGGTCCCTGCCAATGCCCGAATTAACCTAGAAACGACTCCCACAGATGGAAGAAGACGCAGGAGTGCTCCGGCAGTAATTTGGAAGATGTCCCAGGGCACCCCTGTTGAGCGTTAGGCGGACCACCGTGGGCTTTTAGTCGGTAAAGTCTGACATTACCCTGCCGCTTCCCAGAAGAGCGAGAGGGGTATCCATGAGGATTTCCACACGTATAAAAGAAAAAAGCATGGAGTAAAGTCTGGGAGCACACGTTTAAGGGTCTGATCGAGGAAAACCTGGGGATGGAGACTAATATGGGTTCAGAAGGAGGAGCAGCACTGTTGACGCCATGCGCCATGTGGTTGATCTTACCGACTGGGCCAAAAGAAGACATAAAATAACCGTGTCGGTAGTAGTTGATGTGAAGAACGTGTTTAATACTATCAGTTAGAGCGCGATCTAGCGGAAGACGGATGTTAGGGAGATACCCTAGAAACTGTTGACGTTCCTCTAAAATTATTCCGAGAAGGATTATAGTTAAAACGACGGGAGGAACAGTTAGGGGGGCCGTGTGCGCGGGTGTCCCTTTGGGATCAGTACCGGGGTCACTGCTATGGAACCTAGTGTACGACGGTCTATCAAAGGAGTTAAAGGTGATTCCTCGCCAGAACACAGTGGCTTTTGCCGACGAACTAGCGGGCATACTTGTCGTAGCTAAGCAGGAAGAGGCGACCATGAAGTTATCCGACGCGATGAGCATGATTTCGCGGTGGTGATTGTGGATTAAGGATTGCTCGTGAGAAGACCGAGGTGATATTCTTGACGGGCAAAACGGGTCCCTAAGGTAATCGAGATGCATGTCGGGGGATACCTCCTGACGACGAGACAGGAAGTGAGATACCTTAGGGTCCAGCTTGATTGAAATAGAAGGTGCGGAGCTCATTTGAAAATGGCGGGCGGGAAGGCCGACGCCCTTATGGGAGCATATATATCTTAGGTTCACAATGTTAACGGGCCCACCGGCTCTGTTAGAAGACTCTATTATGGGGTTTAGGAGTCGGTGGTGTTATATGCGGCGTCTGTATCAGCCAAGGTAGTAGCGGTGGGCCTGAATAAAAAGGAAAGTGTGGAGAGCACTCTGAATCTCCATATGAGGGCGATCATCAACTGGAGTGAGAATCAGGGTTTTCAGAGAGCAACGGAGAAGACTGAAATTTTATCATTGTAGAGGATGAGAGTTCCTAAGAATTTTAATGTAACTCTTGCAGGAAAGACACTGGCCACATGCGAAAGGGTGAAATTCCTAGGAGTGGTGTTGTACACCAGGAGGAACTTTTATGAACAGATAGAGGCAATTTGTGCTAGAGCGGATGCTATTGTAGGGGTCATCAGAGGACTGTTACCGAATGTAAATGAGACCTCTAATGTCTGCAGAAAGCTGTACTACCAGGTATGGGAGTTGGTCGTGGTATACGCTCTCCAGTGTGGGTGGATGCGCTGGGAAAGACAAAGGTTGTGAAAGAACTCTGTAAGGCACAGAGAAGTGCCCTAATAAGTAATTCGACGACCTACAGGACAGTCTCGCACGCGGCGCTATGCGTGCTGACGGGGACCATGCCCATCCATATCAGGGCGTGGTAGCGTGGTAAATTATTTGAGGTCAAGAAATTAGTCCGATCTGACCTTGAGGATCCGGAGGTGATATTCGATCAGCTCAAGCTGCATGAAAAGGAGGCTGTGGAGGAGTGCAGAACGGAATGGTCCAATTATAACACCAATAACTGGACGTGGAGGGTGATCGATGATACAGCAACCTTTCGGAGGAGGAAGCGAAGTATCGACCACTTGACCATGCAGATGTTGACTGGGCAGGGGATCTTCAACAATTACAGGGTCAGGATTAATAAAGAAACTGACAATAAATGTTGGGATTGTGATGCGAGCCCAGATGACGCAGAACATGTGTTATTAAGGTGTCCTAGATTGGCAGTTCAGCGTACCACGCTTGAAAACATGTCTGGGGATATCTTCACTGCGAATAATATAATCGCAATTGTCTCGGCCAACGATCATATATGAGGGCAGTTCCGGGAATTTTGTGGGATGGTGATGAAGTCCAGGCAAGCATAGGAAATCGCAAATAATCGGGTTAGGAGAAGAGCAAATGTGACTGCAAGGAGCAACCATAGAAGAGAATGATGTGAGTTAACTATACAGGGAGCTGATCCATCGAATGGGGTCTAGCTGAAGTAATGCTTATTTAGTGGTGCCGGCGAGATTCTCCGCTCTACGAAGAATTGGGAAGAGGGGGGGGGGGTTTCAGTGGGTATGGTGCTATCATTTGCCGAGTCCCACATAACCTGTTGACGCGGGTCACTGGGTATACGTAATGCATTTTGTCCTTCTCGCGCAAAAAAGTTGTGGTTAGGTTGGGTCAGGTTCAGTTCACACA
>JACXIM010000149.1:0-15809 GCA_014737505.1 Bombus sibiricus | reverse complement strand
AATCTAGCCAGGGGGGTATGTCACGACCGGCACCCTTTTTCTATCTGATGAACTGTTGACGGGCATAAAGCTGAAGCGGCGTTCGGCGACGATGTATGTCGCCAAAGTACCTAATGAGCCATCAATATCTCAACGGTCCTTCCGCCGAATATTCGAGAAGAAGGCGCGTGGCAACGGTCGCGGACGCCTAACAAGCGGTTGGATGGTGGGGATACTGAGGGGTGACAAAAGACAAATAACCGAGTCCGATCAAAAATCGAGTTGTAAGTCTCAGTCTTGAAAAGTCACGCCTAGAGCTAGGAAGTAAAATTTGTGAACTGTTTTAGAAAAAAATAAAGTTTCTTTTTATTTTTCATTCTAAATTCCCTTTTTTTATATTTCCATTTCTTTTGTGTCATTTTACGTGACACCATCTTGGTATAGGAGCTACGTTACTCTGGGCAGCATTCTAGAATCATCATTAGCCTGGTGCCGATGTACGAATTGGTGGTGCCACCAATACGCTGTACATACAAGCTACGATATGTAGCCTTAGACGAGTATACGGAATGTATCGTGTCATCTGGGGATTATTGCTAGTCACGACAGTTAGGTTTCGAGCACCGAGTGACACCTATGGAGCTGGGCGCGTACTACGGGTTATCAAGAGCCATGTGATAAACTGCATTGTTAAGAGTAGTATTCTCTTCACTTTTTGTTATGGGCCTATCTTTCCTGTTAGTTTCTGATTAGGACAGTGCGTCCATTTCAATCACAAGGGTTAATAGCATGGAATAAGTTGGAATAGGAGGAATTTACTACGCGAAAATTCCCGAAAAAATGGCGGTTTGCCAAGTTTGGTTCATGAGACGCCATGTTGTTGTACGGGTCACTATGTCACCAGGCGTCGAGGTCCACTCGCAACTTCGAGTAGAGGTCGCCACATTACGGACCATTTGTTTGTTGACAGAAATAGAGATTGCTTTAAGTAAGTCCCACTTTTGTTGAGCTGTTACTTTGGAGATGTTTTTTGGGAATTTCCGAAATTTTCTCGCGGTCAAATCTATTTTAAATAATGCCTTACCGTGGCAGCTATCTATTTGCCAAGTCTCATTTCAGGAAAAAACCTGGAAGCACGGGAAATTACTTTGAGCTCTGAGACAGTTGGTCTGATATTGTCGGCTGCCCGAAAGTTCCATTATGATATTTCATTTATAAGTTGGGCAGGTGCTGTTTTCTCTTAAATTTTTTGGATGATTGGAAACATTGTCAAAGAACAAGACATAATTTAATAATGGATATGCAGATGTAGCTTCCTATTGGCTGTATGTGGCGGTAGGATATGTTTGGAAATCTTGAATGCTGCGAGCGATGCTCTGTTCTTACCGCTGAGTTACTGGACTTGTCTAGAGAATCATCGCCCTATTATTTAGTGAAGTGAGAGGAGCCGGTTCACTGTTGAGCTATGTTCTGCAGTATAAGCGTGAACATTTCCCCTATAAGTGTAGAGTTTGAACTCTGGGTGATCTTCGACGCACTGATTTCGGGACTTTGCTTTGTATTGTAGTATTTAGCCGATTTCCAAGGACAGGGTTAGGGTTATGGCTCGTATTTAGCCATCAGATATATCGCGATGAAATAAGGGAATACAGGGTCTAGGACAATTATCCAGTTTATTATTCGATGGAATTTGACTGTAAGTCATTTTTGACTTCACTTGTTTCACGAACGAATCATATTTATTTGTTTCGCTCTTCGTTAATATTCCAAATTCTCTTTTGCCATCGCCTTTTTAGCACTAACAATAAGCGTCGAGAGCAATCTTGATGTGAACAGGATGACCAAAATTTTTACACGACACGCAACAAGGTTGATTTGTGTTATCCTCGCTTTCTTCCGTACAGGAATCTGAGTCAATACGTTCATCTGGATCATAATTTATCGTTGAATTTAACGCTGCGACAGTCTATTGCAGTTATAAGCAACATGGCCTAAACGTTGGCAGGTCTTACATTGCATTTCGATTCTCAAATCTAATTGCTGATGAAAAGTCGTAGGCAAAATACTGAAAATCAACCGAAGATCAGATATTGAAGAAAATTTCAGGCTGGCTTTTGACACTAATCTCACCAGGCCAGGTCAAATAACTGGTTTTAAAAGTTGAGAAATCAATTAATCGGAGAATATAAGGATTCACATAAAGCTAGATGAACAAAAGAAATAACGATAAACGTACAATTTTAAACTAGATTTTTAAACCAGCGGTTTGGCTAGACCTGGTAAGGTTAGTGTTAATTAAATAGTTTAGTAGTCGTTGCGCGACATTTTGAATTTTCATTCGTATATTAATTAGCAAAATAACTTTCAATAAATAATTTTCATTATTTACATCCTTCACTATACATTTCTTAATTCTCCGTATTCAAGATATGTCTAACAATAAAAATCATTGGATCGGTCAAAACTTCAGATACTACGTCGTGATAATAAAAATGTTATAGAGAAAATATCAATGGCCTTCAAATTTTCAACCGTGAGAAAATTATTCTCTTATTACATTTTTCGCTTAGGAATAAATAACGCTTCTCTTTTATTATTTTTATATTAGTATTAAAAGCGAATACGCACTTAAAAAGCACTTAACCCTTCATCTGCATACTGGGTCATTGCCGACCAATAATTTTAAATAATTTTTCAATTTCTTCATGCTGTTGTTTAAATCTTGCTTTGTTTGGCGAAATTAAGGTAATAAATTAAGGTAAGTAAGGTAATAAGTTAGACAAATGTGTCTGTGTTGTTGCCAGTAGTGCTAGGAATTATTGTACGATGTTTGTAAATATCGATGTAGAGAAAGATTCCTGCTGCGTAATTCTAACGGAAGATGAATGTTTTTGTTGATGTATACATTTCTTTGTCTAGTAACGTATAATCGTTAACTGCGTAGCTGATTGTGCCACCGGCTCATGTGTCCCCCTTACCCCCGCCACTTTGGAAGTTGCTCGGCGAAACTAAGGTATAAGGAGTCATTTAGTCGTTTCATTTCATACCGATAACATGGATCGCGTTGCGTCAGGTTTGTAACTTATTATAACCTATTGGTGGCGTCGGTTTTTTATTACTCCAATAATTTAATCCAATTAAATAATCACACGCGAAAGTAATAAAATTTTATCAAACAATTTTGTTCGCGACATTAGAGTTCTTGTTCGCCGATTATAATTTTAGCGGTCGCGATAATGTGGTCTTATTTTATATTCTTTTGAACATTCTTTTTCGGTATTATAGTCAGTGCGTCTCTCAAGAGGACAAAGCCTCTGCAGGAGCTCAAGAATGTAAGTAGTTCTACATATTGTATTTCAATTTTTTCTATTTATTGTATTTTGATTGAATTATTGTTAATTATACAATAAAAATGATTGATAATTTAGGAAGCTGTAAATGTCCTTTTTAGTTGAAATAAAGTCTTAAAGTCTTAACATTTAAGTAGAATAAAACTGTAGGATACGCATAAAAAGTTACTGAATTCACAATGTTTTGTTCTCAAACTTTTATGTTAGAATTTCAATTTATATACCTATTAGAGTTTAGTCTTTATTATTGCTAAAGTTCCATGTTTGTTATTGTGTATTAACTATATTAATAATATTTTATGTTTTGTCATAGGCATATCACAGCTTGGACTTCTTTGTCTTCTTTGGGCACGCTCGAACGGTGGCTCGAAAGCCAAGAATGTAACTTTACATATCACACGTGTATTCTGTATATTTTGCTTTGAATACTATTGATTAAGAAATGCAATTTGATTGAAAATTTAATAGGTTAGGGTTTTCTAACATTATTCTTCTATTAAAATAAAAAAAGTGTTTAAATCTTAATACTAAATTATAAAACAAATGACTAATATATTTAAAAAAATCATTGGATTCTTGATTTCTAGATTTTAAACTTTTATATTAGAGTTTCGGTTTTTACATTTATGGATGTTTATTAGAATTTCAATCTTTATTATTACTAAAGTTACAAAAGTAATAAATTTCTATTTCTCATAATCTCCAACTTTCCAAATAATCAGCAATCACTTATCGTATTTTGTATTGTAACAGATTTTTCACAACCTCCATTTCCACCATTGGATTTTCAACGATTCCTGCCTGATGTTAGTCTTCCTAATGATATTTGCTGAAATAGTGCAGAATCGATGGTAACGTTTTCCGTTTCTTCGCTTCTAATGGTGAGTCGCATGCATTTTTGTTCCTCCGGTCACTCAATCATGTCGTAGGATGAAACGTCCGAATCGGCACGGGAGACTGGTTGTATTATGTAGAATTTTTTGCGAGCATAGTGACCGCGGGTATTTTTTATACCCGTGAATAGTAACATTTTTTTCCTATCTTTATTTATTAGTTCAAGATAGGTCTTCTTGTACATCGCGATTATAATCATTATTATTAATAGTATTTTAATAATTAGTTTAAACATATAAATTTGAGAGTATATTCGTGGTACTTTCAAATGTGTATAATAGTATTCGGTATAAATATTTGCAAAAGGCAAATATCTACACGAATATTGGCTTATTTCATTTCGGCTAGAATTTAAAATATCAGTTAAAATTCATTTTTTCCGTACAAGAATGTGCGAAATTTTATGTGCAAGAAGAAACTTCGCGGCAGGCAGATTTTTGTATCAAAGCAATAATTTTGAACATTGTTTCTGCATTTTCGGATATGTGCTTTGCCGAAGAGATCGCCTGAGATTATTTCTATCTTGGTAGTACATTTCGAGTCAATTATTCCATTTCATCGAGTCTTAGACTTTTTTCAATTAATGCTACTTTTTTGATAATATTAAAATTTCAGTAATTTATTAAATTAATAAGGTAGAGTTATTATAATCCGAAACGAAGTAATAAAATGTAAAATCAAAGAACGTTAGTACGTTAAATACAAATCAGACGAACTAATCATGTTTTTAGATTAGGATTTTCAGATTTAACCATTTCCGTGTCCATTGTCAGGATCTTATTCGCGTGTCCAGGTGCTACTTGAATGGGAAAAAGACATTGGGCACGATGACTATAATTAATGCAAAAATTTCTCAGCGGCTGACGTTGTGTTAGTGTATCGTGCACGACGTATTTTCCACATTTTGTGTGTGTGGTTGGGCTGTAGAATTGCATCGTTTTTCTCATTCGCTACAACTTAAGATATTAAAAATGTGGAGACATATATTAATTCAACTTATGTATCAATGCAGTCGCAATTCGTGGTAATATCAGCTACACGATTAAGTGTAACCACGCTGTTAATATTGCCGTAAATTACAATTATAATTCCGAGTTTACTTATATTTATTTTAACGATATAATTTCTTTATTCGTGTTTTATCACGCTTTGCGCAATGGTCACTAACCTTCGTCAGTCGATTTCAGGAAAATGGTACATAAATTAGAGTGTGCACATTGTATGTTAAGTTCGGGTGTTGGAGGCGTCCCGGGACGTTCTCTCTTGTGTAGGCTCTTGCGCCCGGGTGTTATGTATGAGAACCGTGGAGGTGGACCTCTGGTCGGGTAGACGCGTTTTCGAGTGACCAACCTCTTTCAGGGAATTTCATTCGAATAATCGACGGTAAAGCTAGCACGAACGGAACATGTCATCGTCTCTGGCTTTGCCCGACGATTTTTTGAGTTTCGCTGTCGTGATCGCGAGTGGTTTTCGAAACGAACGTTAATATTGCTCGAGCATGCACATGCGAACGGGCAGCGACCGCTATATGATCGTTGTTCATCCTTATGTACTTTCGCTATTATGGATCAGCTTCCGCGATTTATGTTTTTATTTCACCTTTGCACTTTATTTTTTGGTTTGCGATTTAGAAAGTCTCGAGATTAGATGTAAGTTTCAACGGGCATTGCGCCCGAAGAAAGAAGAGGCTACGAGCCGAAGAGGCCCCGCAAACTTCCATAGAAGAGGGCAACTACCAATGACTCCCCATATTCTGGATCATCCAGAGCATGGAAAGTCATTCTTGTTACTACCTTGTCACTATGCCCGCTTTTAGTATTTGTAGTAGTAGTAGTAGTTCTTTTCTTTGACCGATGTATATAACAGATAGTAAAAGTTAAAAGACAAGTGTTCGTATGTATCGTCGGAGAAAGGGATGAACGTAACGAGTTAAAACAAAAACTAGCCAGATGTTACGTCATGTAGGACATCTGCACTTCATCCCTCGCTACCTGGCAGCCGACGGCCTACCTACAGTCATCCCGATCCTCAATAGACCCAAGGACCCACGTCCTAAGACGTTAGTTTTAATTCTTTTGTTTCCACACATGTTTGTCAGTCAAACTGCTTGCCCAGAAGAAACTTACAATTCTATAAGTATTTTCGGTTTATGTCTGGGTTTTGGAAAAGTCCTTGGGTTTATTAGGCGCTCTTAAAAATCATGGAGAAAGCGGGTAGTCACCTAATGGGAAAAACGAAAAAAGCTGGTTTTTCCCAGGAACAAGGTCACCCCCGATCCACGTTGGTAGGGGGCTTCCTCATACCTTTTTTCATTAACGTGGGTCATAACCATCGGCATTGCGGATCGTTACCTTCACTTCCCTGACGAAAAGTGTGAACAACGAATCCGCGTTCTTCGTTCAAAGGGCACACCCACACCAAGCTTTCCTCCATAACAACATAAGAGCGAAGCGGGAGTCTATAACACCTCGAGTCGAAGAACAAATCAAGTCTCAGGTCGTACTCACTCGTAGTTGTCTTATCAAACATTCATCCTTGTATAACACTGAAGTTGTTGGATCGTTTAAATATATAATAACCTATTAATCACAGCGTTATATTCAAATAATCACCCTTATTATCCCACAAGAAATAAGGGATCGAACGATTCGTTGCGTCGATTATTCAAATCGTAACGGGAATTTACGACTCCCGTTGACGCGCTTCTTCGAGATCGCGTCTCCCCGCGAACGGTCGAAAGTTCAATAAGTTTACTTTAAGTTAACTTTCGGATAATGAAGTTGTAAATTGAAACATCAAATGGGGCTGCATCTATCGATCTAGCCACAACTAGGGTAAGTATTAGTTTGAAGAGGTCGTAAAACAGAAGCATATTAAATTTCAGTTTGCAAACGACATTTAAGAATCGATATTTAAAACTTAATATTCTTTTCCTGTTCTTATTTAACGTGGTTCGTAACAGCTGGACATCGAATAAGATCCGCGGCATGGGAATCCCGTGTTAATATCGAATATATTGGAAAAATGACATCTCGTATGCATCCACTTGATATGTATTATTCGTCCACTTGGTGCCAACAGATGTTCACTTCGAGTCTGCACAACATTCTCGAACGCGAAAACGACTTTGAAATACGAGTAGAATACATTCTGCACATTCGAAATATTTTTCATCACGAATCCAAGATCCTCACAAGGTGGAATTGATAAATTGCCAAGGAAATGGTAAAATGTCATAGAAATTTATGGCGTACGTTTCCTAGGTTGTGATATTTCATAGACGTAAAGGATATACAGGGTATATGTATACTTATGCAAATCTAAGTATATAGTAGTTAAGTCGAAAATTATTTATGATCCCACTTTATGCGTATACCGTGTATTATGTGCAAGGATTTGTAATAAAAAAAAGATTATTGTATGATATTTTGTGTATCGTAAAGTAATCGAAAGAATTGCTAATTTACACTATTTAGTCTGTGCTGAAAATAATGTTTTAAGTGTACGACGAAAGAAGACGCTGAAAAAAACGGGCTTTGTATGTTCACGGATTACATGGTGATTTCATAGGATTCAAAGAAACGTATATTATATAACAGACTTGTTTGCGGTTAAAGAAAGACGAGTTTAATCTTTATGTAACACGATAACTTCATCATTTGAGATCACGAAGCAAAGTAAAATGTCACGGTTGGAATTAGCACATCAAAGGAATACAAAAAACTTTTTCCCCTAAGCAAAAATCGTTCAAAACAATAATTTGGATATGTTGCTCGAAAAATTACAAACTGTTACCACAAGCCTACAGTATCATCCTAAAGAGGAAGTAAAACGCTGTTATTCAGCCAAAAATAAAAATAAGTCTTCGAATCATTTTGTATTTATGAGTCACTCTGGATGGTAAAACTGCAAGTGCGTGTTCTCTATTAAGAAATCATCATTCCTTGCATACATTGTTTACCATTTAAACTGCTCAGTTTGCTTCGGACCTAACGGAAATGTTTCGAATTATTCCCCAAGCAAATTACCACCGTGATTTTCTCGGCTTTTATCCTTTTCGGCGGACGGAAAGAATTCACGGACAAGTCGCGATTGTTATGGATATTTTTAAATGGCGTGACCACGAGGTTATTATTATTTGCGGCGGTACCTAGCGAACAGTCTCGAAAAACCTCTAGCTCCGAACAAGGGGCTCGTTTCATCATTTGCATTGGAATTTTTGTCCCATATTGGCCTAGGAAGCAGTTTTGCTTTCCATTCGCGTATACGCCGTGAACAAGTTCTGCCCAGCAATTTTCAATAATATTAAGGTCCGGGGAGCGTGCAGGCCACGGTAAAACAGACATATTATTTTCATTAAAGTATGATTGAACAAATTTTGATGTGTGTACAGATGCATTGAAAGATGTAATCAGGTCCAGAAATGCATTCTGCATGATTATTTATTTGTTCTTTGATTAAATTTATGTATCGGACACTATTCATTCTCCCATCGATGAACTTGATATTTGTCTTGCTGAAATAACCGATGCCGGCCCAAACCAACGTGCTGCCTCCTCCCATTTGTCGTCGAATTGCCGACATTGCCTCTTTTCTTATGTCATGAAAATAATTTTGGAACCCATCAGGACCATCCAAGTTGAGTATTTTTCGCCTGAAAATAGTACCCTTCTCCATTTCTTTTTCCAATGCATTCTTTCTTTTGCAACGCGTAAACGTTCTATTTTGTGTTTCGTTGTTAACGAAGGTTTCTTTTTCAATTTTAGCCTCTTAATATCTTTGCAGGATAGTAGAACTTGACGAACACTTGAAATACTGTCACTAACACTAGATTTTTCCATTATTTCCTTCGTTGTTAACTGCGAGTTCCAACTTGCTACACGCAAAATTGCTCGCTTATCACGATCGGATAACGATGACGCCCGACTAGTACTTTTCGTTTTGCCATAATCTTCAACATTTTTTAAAACATTGTGTATTACTTTACGACTTCTTATTACTTTCGATGTTTTTGCTGCTAATAACTGTTGCTGTTTTAGTTCAAGAATTTGCTTTTTTTCCGCATCTCATACTTACAAATTTATATAATATTGTAGCGACACACGAGCTAGAGGACAAATCGAGCTACGTGTGTCCTTGCCTCGAAGTATCAACAACGTTAGGACATACTGTTATGCAACGCCCGTTGGCCGCGCTGGATACACTCGTTCCCGTCAGATCACGAAAGTTAAGCAGCAGCGGGCACGGGGCGGTCTAGGATGGGTGACCGCTCCGTGTGGTGTTGACGAAGACGGGGGCCGCCAAGCAAGTCCGGTGGGGAACCGGGGCTGCCTAGCACGCGGGGGCTCCCGGCGATGAGGCTNTGACATAGTCACACACCGCTCCATCAGCGGTGGTATTGGGCGCGGAGGGAGGCCCGGTGTTGTCGCCTCACCGGTTCCCGGGCCTCTCTCTCGATCGCAGCCGAGACGGTTTATCGTGGAGGTTTTAGTCGGTTGGAGTCCGACACTACCACGCCGCTTTCCCTAGAAGCGGCCTGGTGTCCGTGCGGATTTCCTCCACATAAAAATAAAAAAAAAAAGGACATACTGTTATAATAAGTAAACTTCGGGCAAAAGCAATGTCGCCGCTTCGTGGAACCATCATAAATAAACGAACGCGATCGTAAGGTGACCAGTTCCATCAGTTTCAGTCACGTGCGATCTCTTTAGCGAGTTAAATACAATCTTAGCGAATTAGTACCGAACGTCTTAGCGAACATTCTTTTAACGATCAGTATCGAGCAATTTAAGGTTGTCTCTGTATTTATAATTACTTTAAAATATATTTCACGGTTTCAACATCAAGTAATCTCGTTATTAAACTACCACACGCTTTACAACATGTTCTCTTAATAAGCATTGTGGGTTTTAATATTGTTTAAATGTTAGTGTTTTATTATTATTTATCGTTGTTTGTTATTAATGTTCTAATTTGTGACTATTAATCATTTATTAATTATTGGTATGTTTTACAAAACTATTATTTGGATTCTTGAATTTATTATTTTAATTCAGAATCGTGTCATTTACTTGTATAATATACATGAGGTGGTGTTTGGTGTAAGGTGCCTAAGAAATACTCGGCGGTGTTCAACAATATAATTTATTGAACAATCAACAATCCTCGATTACCACTGACTTTCTCGCTTCTCGACTATGCTTGTATCACGTAATATTCGCGAGAAGAAAATAAAAGAAAGATGAGATGAGGAGGATCCCCAACTTTTATATTTTTTTTTACAATATTTATTGATCAAGTATAAGAATACAATACATTTACAATATGTAACGTTAGCGTATAATCCCGAAGTATGACCGAGGGTCGAGAAGATTTGTCAAGACTGCGTTTTCTGGGTAGATGCTCGGCTTTTATATCCTAAAGGTATAGGTGCTGAGGGGCGATGTTGGAAGTTGTGGGTGCCGTGTGCAAAAGCTGATAATGGTTATCTGGATGACGTCATTTGGGTGTGATGGCCGTCACATTCCCCCCTTCTTAGAATGATTTTGGTCCTCCAAAATCTTAATGTTTCTTCATTATGGAATCGCACTTTGGTAGGCCTCATCCGAATTTGTTCCAAGTGTTCTGTTTCATCTTCTTCGTCCAAGTGGCGGATGGCTAAAGTGTTTTGGGGTATTTCTGTATATATGTTTAAAGGTGTTGGATTCGTCGCAATATTTTGGATGTTATTCTTAGTTTTACAACATAGTAAATGAATAGATAGTTTTGTAGGTAAACATTTCTTAAGTATATCGAATATTCCTATTTTATTGAGAAGGTAGATACCTGCAACATAACCGGCTATTTGTAAAAATGAGAGTCCCCATGATTTAAGAGACTGTATTCGTTAGTTGATTGATTTGGTCGGATATCTGGTCTAAGTTATTCTGATATTCTTGTATGTTACTAGGAATTCTAGGTGTTCTTTCGATTTTGTCTAATAAATAATCTATTCTTGTATCATTTTCAAAGGGAATCGTCTTGAGTTTATATTCAAATGTTATGTTGACTTTTGATTGTCCTATCTTTATTATACTATCGTTGAATATTAAATTACATTATTCATCAGGTGACTGAATTATGGAAGGTCTCCCTATTTTAATTTGTTTCTGAATATTATCACAAAGTACATGTATTTCAATTTCTTCTTTTGGTATAGCTATATATTGGTTTTCAGCTGTTAATGGAATGAAAGTTATATCTTCGATTTTATAAACGGCAAATTTACAAATGTTTATTCTTTTGTTAAAGTTAATTATTTCTGACTCACAATCGTGAATAGATTTCTTGTCTTGTATCGCTTGAGTTTGTTTGCACATTGTAATTTCTATTTTTATGTTACACTTTTTATCGAGGTAATCATTATCAACGTTCATGTATATTTATTGTTGTGTAAAAAATATTGGATGTTCAAATACTGGCTTGGCCTCTTTTGGTTGGTTGGGGTCTACTCGCACTATATCCCATGCCAAGCCCGTTAATAAGGGTACAGATAATTTCAAAAAAACTTTGGTCTTGATAGCGAATACCGTCAATTTCGATATATCTAGTGTAATGGATGGAGTAGAGGGTTGTAATATAGAATAACGAGAACAAGAGATTGCTGTCGTAACCCGTCAAATATATTTGGAATAAATTAAATAAATAAATAAATATAAATATAAATACTGTCGAGAGACGCTCGTACAAACGTATTCGTAAAGACAGTGTATGACCGCTCGCAGATAACTCGATAACTCGTATAACTCCGTTAATCACCGTTAATAACTCGTGAAACTTGAATAATAACTGATTCGCTCGCGATTGTTTCCGCTTATTTATACTGGTCGGGAGAGAGTCGAAAAATTCGAATTCGTCTTTGACTGACTGTTGCACGTACGGCGACATTGTTTTGCCCGAAGTTTATTTATCGTTATGTTTCGTGCGTCAAGGCGGTATCAATGTCCCGAGGCAAAACAACAACATAAGTCGCTCTCGATTCGCATCGTCCTCTGACTCATGTGCCGCTACACTAGTATAAATTGATAATTTTCATATTTCGGTTCTAATGCTATATTGTAAAGGCAGTGCCCTAGTGCTCTCTTGTAATTTTCAATGAATAGTACATGATCGATAATTTGAGGAATTCCTGCTTTTTCCATATTTATAGCGTTGAATATTTCATCGAATTGAAAACGAAAATCATAAATTGCGCTTTCAGCTTGAAGTATCAAATCTGTTATTAGTCTTTCTCCAGGGGTATTGACCATATATTCGTCAAATTTTACTCTTACTTCATCGATTAGTTTAATACTGTCGGATTTCATAATTTTACGTATGAGTACAGTTTGGTTTGCTACTATAGCCTTTAATTCATTTCCTTCTTGGAAGAGTTTATCAATATTGGCATTTATTATATTTAAATCGTCATTGTCAAGAATTCCAAATAAACTTTTTGATATGGATTCAACAATATTCAATAATCCTCTTTTAGTTCATGTGTGGTTATGTGTTATAAGTCTTAATTGATAGGCTAACGTTCCTAATTTTTTTACGCGTTTATTTAGGGAAGTTATTTCATTGTGTTATTTACTTTTTCAATAAACATTACATTTGCTTTCATATGATTAAGTATTGTTTGTATCCATCATTTATATCTATTCCTACACATATGTTAACTTCGTTAGAATACAAATAAGCTTGTTTAACTTTCTTATGGAATGTTCCACTTCCATCTGAAGGTAATACATTAATTTTTTCGCCATACTTAACGTAAACCAATATAATGGTTATGATAAATGTCCTGAAAAGTAATAAGTTTTAAGTCTGTTACCATATATTTTCTTTATAATATCATCAATTATGATTTCATAACAAGGGGTTTTGACAGAGTGGATTCTGTATGGTCCTAACCATTCAGTATCTAATTTATCTTATGGATTAATACAAAAATTATCTTATGGATTAATACAAAATCTCCTTCTTTAAATACCGTTTGAGTTCGAACTATCTTTCTTTTCTGGACTCGAAGATATCGTTTCTCACTGTTTATTAATGTTTTTCTCGCGATATCTAAATATTTATTTAGTTGTTTTTGCCAGAGTGAAAACATATCATTGTAAGTTAGATTCGAAGCTTACGCGATTGCTGATGGTAAGTACCTTCGTGTACGGCTGTGTTATAACTCAAACATATGAAGTTTAATATTTCATTCCATTCTTTGCCATTATTATCCTCCAGACTTGTACGAATTAAATCTTTTACTACTGCATGTGTTCTTTCTAAAGGTCCATTTGACTGAGGGCGGAAGCTAGTGGTTTTAATGTGTTTGATCTTAAATGCTTCGTCGAATTTTAACACGAGTTCGCTAATGAAGTTTTGGTCTGTAGCAATTTTTTAGGTGCAGAAAATATGTAAATGTAGTGTTCTAAGAGTGCATTTATTATGGATTCTGTCTGTTGTGTTTTTAGTGGTTCTAAGACCAAGTATTTTGTCAGTTCGTCACGTGGTGAGAGTATAAATTGATTTTCTTTCTTAGTTTTGGTCATAGGTCCTATGAAGTCCATAGCAATTTTGTCGTTAGGTTGTAATGGTGTGTCAGATATTATTGGTTCTTCTTTTGGTCTAATCCGCGTTAATTTCTCTTTTTGACAAGCTTCACATTTCTTTATAAATTCTTCGACTTTATTCAATAAATGTGGAATGGAATTATATCGTTCCTTTATTCGTTGGTAGGTCTTTTGGATGCCTAAGTGTCCTATAGTCCCGTTATGATTTTCGCTTACAATTTGTTCGATTTCTTTTTGGGTTAGAGTTTATATTGGATACTATGCGAATGTGATTGGTTTATAGGTATCGCTGAAATAAAGAAGAATAAGCTTAATTTGATTCTTTTCTAGTTCTGAGAATGTGATATTTTCTATACCTACTTTTTTGTTTTTCTGTAATATTCCGTGGAGTTTCTTAAGCCATTTTGCTTCTGAGAATTCTCCTAATTCGTCTCGGGTAAATTGGTAGAAAGAATTGTTATATGGTTTCATTTCTAGTCTTTGGTTGTTGAGAGAAATCTAGAACCATTTTATTCTCGGGATTTTCTATTTTTGTAATGATGTGTATTCGGGATAAACTGTCAGCTACTGAGTTATCTTTGCCTTTAACGTATTCTATTTCGTATTCGTATTCCTCTAGTTTTAGTCTCCATCTCATAAGTCTTGAAGAAGGGTATTTACAATTGTTTAGTCATTTTAGTGCTTGATAGTCTGCACGAATGATAAACATCCTTCCTAACAAGTATTGTCTTAGTCGCTTCAATGTCCATACGATAGTTAAAAATTATTTTTCTGTAGTCGTATAATTTTTCTCTGAAGGATTTAGCGTTCGAGAGATGTAACAACACGGATGCCCGTCTTGTGATAATACGGCTCTTAGTCCTTCATTACTAGCGTCTGTCGTTAATATGTATGTTTTAGAGAAATCTGGGTATGACAGAACAGGTGTTTCACAAAGTTTTTGCTTGAGTGCATCGAAATTGTTTCGTTGTTTGTCCATCCAGTGGAAGTTAGTGTCCTTTTTGTTTAGATCCGTTAGGAGTTTGGCTATTTTAGAGAAGTTACGTGTAAATTTTCGGTAGTATCCCACGAGTCCTAAGAATGATTTGACTTCGGTAGGATTTTTAGGAATTCTAAAATTTTTACAAACTGCTTCTATTTTCTTCGGATTCGGTTTTACTTCATCTGATGTTACTATGTGTCCTAAATATTCGAGTTCTATGTGTGCTAAATATAAAAAATTCCCATTTTTCTGGTTGGATTTTTAGTCCTAACTCTCTGAGTCTTTGTAATACTATGGCTAAGTTTTCATTATGTTTTTGATTGGTGCTTCCAAATATAATAATGTCGTCTAAATATATAGAAAGCAATGTTTATTTATTAATCTGCGTAATGCTGTATCCATCATTTTTTGAAATGCTGCTGGTGCGTTTTTGAGTCCGAAAGGCATTCTGTTAAATTGAAAATGTCTTTAAGGTGTTGAGAAAGCAGTGTATTTCTTTGAGTTTTCGTCCACAGGAATTTGGCGAAAACCGGATGATAGGTCAAGTGCTCAGAAGAATTTCGCGTCTCCTAGTTGGCTGAATATATCTACTATGTCAGGTAATTGATAGGCGTTTTGGTCAGTTAGTTCGTTTAGTTTTCTGAAGTCAATAATTATTCTCCATTTCTGTTTTCCTGATGCATCTAATTTCTTTTTGGACGACCCATACTGGTGAATTGAAAGGAGAGTCTGATTCTTCTATAATGTTCTTATTTAGCATTTCTGTCATTTGTTTCTCGACTTCGTTTTTGTGGCATACTGGAGGTCCGTATTGTAGTTGTTACGTCGCACAGGGCATATGCACTCCATCCCGCGCGGCTTGACCGCCGACGGTCTACGCACCGTCCTTCCGTCCCTCAATAAACCCAAGGACCCACCGTAAAACGTTAACCATTAACGTCATTGTGTCAACATATGTTCGCAATCCATATGTTTAAATGAAGGAATTCGTCATCCCAACAATGTCTTCGGTTTATA
>JACXIM010000148.1:94774-114898 GCA_014737505.1 Bombus sibiricus | reverse complement strand
ACCGCATCGATAGGTGATGTTCATTTAGTCACACATTGCAAAATTTTTCTCTGGCGAAGTCAGGCACCCCCTGGTCCTGACTTTTCAATTCTGCCCACTGTTTTATGTGCTCCCTTCTCATTCTCTTCCTGGCCTTTTCTATGTCCTCGGAAGTAGCTAGCCAATTTATTCTCAGGGAATTCCCAATTCTCTTCATCTTTATTTTAGTCTTGTCATCAATTAGGCTGAATGCTGCTGGATTCAGCAAGTTCTTCATTTTAATTGCGCTCTTTAGGGTGCCAGGCTTCACTATGTGTTCAGATCTCGGCTACCCTAATCCTCCGTTGGCTTTAAGTGTGTAGAAGAACCCTATCGCCGTTGATGGCATTAAGTGAAGGATCCCATTGACCTCCTGCCTGATTTTGCTATCCAATAATTTTAATACCCCCTCGCTAGGCGGATTTATTAGCAGAATGTATATATAGCGAGGGAACATATAATTTGTGAGAAGCTCCATCTTTTAGCCCGGTATGAGCGAGAACTTTCTAGTTCTCTTGATCGTCCTCAGCATTTCTGGCACGATAATTCCACAATGTATTCCTTAGCTTGGCCCCATCTTAGCTCCCATGTACCTGAAGGCTTCCTCCGGTTCGACAGCTGGTATACGACCGCTTTCTACTTCTATCTCTGGGTCCTTGACGTACAAGGTGTCCTTCTTCGAGACCACCTGAAACGTCAAGCACTTCTTCCCAGAGATACTCATTCACAGATTCCTCAGGTAATCCTGAACAATGTTTAATTGCTCCTGGGCTTCTCTATTATTCTTCCCGAGTAGAATTATATCGTCAGCGAAGGCCAATATATGGATCTTATTGCTCTCGTTGACCTTAATGCCGTCGGTATTGCCTCCAGCAGCAGTTACAGACATAAGTTGAACAGTAGCGGAGACAGACGATTGCCCCGTTTAACTTCCCTGAGGATTTCGATCTCGACCCCTGCTCCATTCTTCGCTCGTATTCTTGTTTTGTATTTTTTGTGCATATTTTGTATTAATTGCATCAGCGGGGTCGAGATAACTTTCCTTGCCAGACGGGGTTAAATCGCCGAGTGGGGCACCGTGTCAAATTCTTTTGAGATGTCTACTATTGTATATACACCTCCTTTGTCCTTCTTACTGTGATCTAATTCTATATTAACCTTATATCCGTTCTCGAATGTAAATCTCTTCTGCCTTAGGTTTCGTACGGTACCCCTTCTTATTCTCCCGCCGAGAATTAGCCTACTGTTATAGGCCACCAATTCTAGGCATTGTTTACGTCTTTCTTAACTTTGGGTATCAACGTAGTCCTTTTATCCTTCCGATTGGAAAATAGGAACTAAAACATAAGATGTTATATAATTTAGCAATTATTGCGGGCAGCCTAGGCATCAACAGGTGTTCCGTTTGCAATCCTTCTGGCCGTGCCGCTGTCGTCTTTCTCATCTTTTTTAGTCTTTCGCTTACATGCTTGGCGGTTATCGACGGAAAGAATTCGTGTAATAACATTTCCGACGCTCTATTTCCTGGGACTATGGGATTGGGTGATCCTACTCGACCCCACAAATCCTCATAGAGCCCTTCATCTCTCCTGTCTCTGGCGGGTGCCTGGCCGGCTCCAGGTATGGCAGGTCGTTGTTCATGACAACGCCGGCCAACTTCATCGGACATTCTTTGAAGATCTCTCGGCAGCGTGCGTAAGAGTATCTCCTTCTCTGGTTTCTATTCTTCTTTCCTTTCTTGCTATCTTTTTTACTTTTACTCCATGGTTTCGCTCGCCTTATATTCTCCCTTTCGTTCTTAATTAGTGCTCCGTATAGAGATGTGCATATAAAATGCACCATCTTAGTAATAAGAGCTTCCCTGTCGTTTCTCTCTTCGGCCCAGATTTGTTCTAACCGAGTATGGACAGCCCTTAACGATGGGGAGCACCTCGGTTGAACTCTCTATTTCATTTATCAAATTCTGCCACCACTCGCGGATTGATTCTTCGTTTGTTACATTGTCTTCAACACGAGCTGGCACGCAGCTTGTGTCAACGAGATCGCACCCATCCTCTGTCTCCTGGGCACTCTCCTGAGGTACCACGTGTTCGTTCCTTAGACCATTTCTCTTATTTTCAATTTGTTCGACCGTTTTGCTGGTTAAATACTTCTTTACTTCAACGTTGGGGTATTTAATATTCTTAAATTTTTGGTCCAGCTCCCTCAGGAAAGTGACCTCTTCTTCTGACCATACTCTATTATTAATCTCTTGATTGGATGCGTCCGTTGTTCCCCTTCTCTTAACATATCTGACGGCAGGGTACGCATGCTGTTCATGCGTCGATAACCCTCTTTAAGGACGTAGTTATAGGTTAATATATATAAATAGATCATACACCAAATAGTAAACTATTGAGAAATTATTAAATAACAGATTTGGTTGACTACACACCGGATAAGTATTTTATTGATAAATGAAAACGCACGAAGTGTAGGCCATAAAGTAAAAACAATAAATTTTGGTCCATATAGTGGGTGGATTGAGTGTTTGATTCTTGTCCGAGGTGAACGATGGAGATATCTCTATCTATCTTCCTAGAATAAAAGAAAGATAGGATTTAATAATAGTAATAGTTAGTTGTTGTAGGAGCTGGTTAATAAATTAAACGTAATAGATATAAATAGACCATACATTTAATAGTATACCATTAATAAGTTCTAAACACTTAGGTGAATGAAGCGTAGAAGGCGTAGTTAATGGATGTTTGAGTTTGCCTGAGGCGGACGATGGAGATATCGCTATCTGTCTTCCTAAAATAAAGTAAAAGATAGATGAGAATGTAATAAATGCGATGGTCAGTTGCAGAACGAGGTAGTTAAGTATAAATTAAATAAATTAAATAGATATAAAGGTTATATATTTGTCGGATTAGGACTTGGGTTAGGGTTGTGGGCGTCAAATGAATCTTCACGGGAATTAGCTATTGGTGCGGTACAACACAGCTGAAGTTTATTACAATAATGGGAATGCTACAGTCTTGACAATTTAACCACGGCGATTAGGCACTCGCGACACTAGTGACAATGGCCTCAGGTTCGATAACGAATCCGCGGTCAACGGGATGATAGATGTACGTTCTCACAAAATCTAAGTCTGACTCTTTGTTAACAAAACGTGAAATATTCACTGATCGTAAATACGTTACTCTTTTCGTCGATGAGATCGCACGAAAGAATGACTTTCCGTGCCGATGATACCACAGAGGAAAACTATAAGGGGTGTGTCTAAGGACACGAGATCTTCGGATACGTCGAGGAAAGCCTTCGTTCGGAAAGTGAGGGAAATTGACGTTGCTGTTAATTGGTCAATTTCCATATCGGTGGTTAAAAAAGGATGCTAGTCGCCCTTGAGGGAAATTTGCTAGCGGGAGGCGCTGTTCGTGAGAAAATAAGTTTCCCCTATCTTCCCGTAGTTGGGACAATGACTGTTTGTCTGTTTGAAGGACTTTAGTTAACTGAATCTTAAGATTTATAACGGGCCCTCGAGCTAGCGGAACATGTGCTGTGGAGATGCTTCGGCATCTGGTACCCATCTTACTCGAAGAATAGGGTCTGCGTGCGGCGAGCCACGGGACAGAGACCGTTGAAATGTTTACTGTCGAGTGTTACAACTATTTCCTTTTTAAGAGAAGCTATACTATTACTCCATATCCTTGTTAGACAAACGTTCATCCCTTGACCGCGGCCTCGCTCGGCGACTGGCTGTCGCCTCGAGCCCAAGCTCACTATCACAAGTTTTCGAATAATTAGAATTGGACTGAATGACTACAATTGTTTAATTACAGTTATGGTATAATCCAGATTACAATATTACGGTGTTTTCTCACAGTTCCCGAGGGGAGGCTCCAGTGTCCTTCCGTCTCCGACATATTAAATAGTATACTATTATAAATATTTTAAATACCTTTTAGCCCAAATAGTTGTAGAAGGAGGTAATTAATAATTAATAATTAATAGACTGTATAGACGATACATCAAATAAGCATACGAATGGTAAGAATTTTCAATTAACTTCCAATTAATAAGTGTAGTATCGGACCCGGAGGAACCCCCAAATTGTAGGAACAACCACAGACGAACCCCCAGGAACGTACTGATATTAATGATTTATTTCAAGTAATTGCATTGTACAGGTGTTATTTAGGCAGTAGGGCGACGATTGTTTAACAAGAACTAAAGACGAATAACATAATAATAATTCGACGTAATTTAAACAACTCAATGGTTCATTTGCAACTCTCAAACGAACCACACTCTCGACAACGCTAGCCGCAAACTCTCTACAACACAACTCGCACTCTTCTCGACTTCTCGATGCACACTCCCTGACTTCTCGTCTAACACCCTCCGTGACTTCTCACCTCACACTGTGTCCTCTCTAGCGACACCTCCCTCAACCCAGACCCTCAATTTATACCCCCTTTGTCTTTCCTTAGACCCGCCCCCGCACGGGTCACACAGCCGATCGCGGCCAGGGTCAGGTATGTCCTTTTTTTCCGACACTATCCACCCGAAAGAACCGACGGTACCTTGATGAGCCCAACGGCGGTCGACTCTCGCGGCATTGTTTATAGTTCCCTCGATGTCCCTTTTTGGCCTTTTCCCCGATACTACATAAGTGCATAGATACCTTAGTGAGGTTAGAGGTATAAGTGCTTTGCAAGTGCAATGGAGATGTTTATACGTAGTATAACGATGAAATGGTCGAGTGAAGGGACCCACGTGGTGCAAGTGGAGGTGATTAGGGCGATGGACAACAATTGAGCACTGCAATCGACGAAATCATGAGTACGTGATACACATGATTATTTGAATTTACGCACGTAAGTTTGGTTATCGGCGGCCGCCATCTTGTCGGCAGCGGATCGGTAGAACCATGAACTATAGACAGACTAGGGTTGTGACTTGTAGTGGCGATTTTCAACGCCATGAATATACAGAATATAGAGCCGAACTTAACATAGTAAATTTCGTATAAATTTCGTATTTAGAATTATCATTAAATAATTAATAAATTGATTGGTATATGTGTATGTATATAAAATAAGAATTAAATGGGCGCGTAAAGCGAATAAAAATAATATAGTAATATATGTCGGGTACTCACATAAACACATAAATGCATATAAACATATAACAATAAATTCATAAATAAATATAATAGTGTATGAATGATTAATAAGTGCATAAACATAAATAAGTACATGAATATGTGGATAAATACATTATAGAATAATTATGAATGGCTGATATATATGTATATAATATAATATTAAGATAAAATAATTGACAGAATTGTAGTGATAGCATAATGTATATTAATAGTGAGACAATAATTATGACATTAGTGAAAGGGGTTTCAATGGTAATGTTAGTTGAAGTAGTGCATGAAACAAATGCAAAAGTGAATAGGGTTGCTATGGATTTTTTGATGACGAAGTTGGCATGTATAAGGACTATGATTATCTCACGTTCGGACAGTGAATTGGCGGATTTTATAACGACCGGCTATGTTTATGGACTATGAGAAATATTTTTTTATTAATTATGGAAAAGTTAAAAGAGGTGAATAAAGTTACGACGCGGGGGGTTTCGGAGCCCCCAAGTCCCGTCGGTGCTTCGAGTGGCTTCCCAGGCTCGACCCAACGGTCATCTAGCGACTGGAAGAACGGCGGCGGGAATGTTGATCCCAAGGCACTCCCTCGTCCGGTAAAGGCGACTTGGGAGAAGAGGATGGAGATGAAGGAGTGGTGGAGCCAGTCGGGCGAAGATGATGGCTCGAATTGATCGAAGAAAGATACGATGAGGGAAAAGCCCAAATCTACCTCTGACATTAAATTAAAGGATGTAACGGTTACGTTACTTCCTAAAATGAAAGGAAAAGAGGGAAAAGGGTTCTGCCCTTTTAAGCCGAGTGGGAGGCTTCAGAGGAGCCCAATTGCGGGGGAGAAAAGTGAGGCGGAGGTCGGTGAAGAATCCGAAGGGGGGGGGAATATTCTTTGGCGTTATCGACCAGAGTACGCCGGTAGGAAAGAGTGAAAAAGGAGGGAGACAGCTAGCGAGGAGAGCGATGGAGAGAAGTACTCTGGCTAGATACGGGAAAACGCTGCCGGTGGGCAGTGAAGCGGAGGAGAGTGCTTGGGAGGACGATCCCATCAGCGAGGCTGAGGGAGATGAAGAAGTCATGATGACGGTCGGCGAGATGAGAGGACAAAGCCTGGCCAGGAAACAGCGGGAGGGGCCGGGCGGAAAATAGAGAAGAGGAGTTTGACTTGTGGGGAGATAAGAGATGATGTGGGCCAGAGATTAGTGTTCGAATATCCCAAGAGGAAGTTGGTGTCCCCTGGTGAAGGAAAAACGATAGCCGCGGTAGCGAAGAGGTCGAGGAAAGGGGAGCCGACCTATGCGGAGATGTGTGGTCGGCCGGAGGCCTATGAATATTCGGATAGGGAGAAGAGTGAAGACTCGGATGGCTGGCATACAGTACAGAGAAGAAGGAGGGGAAGGAAAAGACCACAGGAGCCGCTTTCCTCAGGTGTTCCTGGTAACGAACAGGGGGAGAGAAGTGGTAGTAGAGGAATAGCAACTGGGAGGAGGAGAAAGGAGGCAATCCTGATCAATGCGGAAGAAGGTCGGGATTGGCTGGAGATCTATAGAAGAATAATGACGGCCATGGAAGCGATCGTAAGAGCGATCGGGATGAGGAAGACCAGGGCTGGTCACATTGAATTTAACAGGAAGGTGGCTGTGGGAATTGAAGCATTGCAAAGTTCTTCGCCCGATGGCTTCGACATACTCTGTCGACCACTCTATGACGGCTTTCTCAGCCTGGGCCAGTTTCCTTACTGCCCCGGCCGGGTCTCGCAACCATACGGATCCGAGACCGTATCAAACTGAATGGACCTCTCCCAATTGGACGTCCTCCACCTTGCAACCGCCCTCCTTCGCCAGGGTGTTCCTGATTTCCTCCTTGGCGGCCGAAGCGTCCATTCCTACCACCCTTGATTTCACGGCTCGGAAGGGTTCCGCTACGCGGACTTTGCTTGGGTCCGGAATCCAGGTCAGCCGTCGTTCAAGCGCGGCGGCCTTGTCCCTTTTCTGGTCCTTGGAGACCTCCAGTACGACACCTACGGTCATAGCCTTACTCATCTTTACCGCCTAGATGTCGACCTCGGCCACAGGGATGTTGTCCCTGGCCACGGGCAACACTCTCGCGTAGGATTGGCCCGATCCTTCTTTCACCGTGATCGTCACCGCTGAAGTTTTCGGTGTGCGTGGGAGAGGTAGCTTGTCTCCCCTTCTTCCCGTGTTCTCTGACCTTCGCTTCGGCACATTCCTCGGGCTCCCCGCCCCCGAACCCGGAGTTGTCTTCACCGGTTGTTTTTTCGCCGACGCCTTTTCTTCTTTCTTCTTTTTTCTACGGTCTGCCATTGCATGGCACCTGTTTTTCCTCCCTCGGTCGCTGAAGTGTTTGAAACTTCGAGTTCCACCCTTCTTGTAGTTTGGTCAAAGGCGACCTCCTTTTCCCTCCTCCTATCGATGTTTTGGGGGCGATCTACCATCAGTTTGGTCAACGAGGTGCCTAGCTCGTCCATCTTGCACTCGATCGAGGTGATTCGCGCTGGCTAGCCGCTCTTCTCCGCCGCGGAGCGCGAGGCCACTCTGGCCACCTCCTTTCGGAGCGCCTCTTCTCCGCCTCCAACGCCACCATGCGTCCTTCCATAATCGCGGAGTCGCCAGGGGCGGGACTCGCCCTTCTTGCAAACTCTTTTACGCCTGCGGATATGGACCCCGACGACCCTCAGCATCTTCACGTATGTGCCCCTGAGGTTGCCAGATCTTCCGTAGTGGATGTTCTCATCTCTTCGGCCAGTTCCAAGGGGATATGGGAACATCCACCGGCCTTCATTTTCTTTGCGCAGGGCACTTGGGCGACAGTGGTCTTTTCTTCCTTCGACGTTTCCCCAGTCGGTAGGCTCTCCGTGCTCAGTGGGGGCAGAAGAACCCTTCCTTGGTAGGGAATGTCGTCCTCGTGTGTCTGGTGTCAGTTTGTGTGGGCTCCAGAGCCAAATCCGCTTGCAACTCCCGTTGGCCGCGCTGGATACACTCGTTCCCGTCAGATCACGAAAGTTAAGCAGCAGTGGGCACGGGGCAGTCTAGGATGGGTGACCGCTCCGTGTGGTGTTGACGAAGACGGGGCCGCCAAGCAGTTCGGTAGCGGGAACCGGGCTGCCTAGCACGCGGGGCTCCGGTTATGAGGCGCGGCGAGACATAGTCACACACCGCTCCATCAGCGGTGGTATTGGGAGCGGAGGGAGGACCGGTGTTGTCGCCTCACCGGTTCCCGGCCTCTCTCTCGATCGCAGCCGAGACGGTTTATCGTGGAGGTTTTAGTCGGTTGGAGTCCGACACTACCACGCCGCTTTCCCCAGAAGCGGCCTGGTGTCCGTGCGGATTTCCTCCACGTAAAAATAAAAAAAAAGAGCCAAATCCGCTTCGCCCCTTCCTCTCGTGACTTCCTTCGCCTTTTCCTCCTCGATTGAAGTTTTATTATGATTTTGACAGCTTTTCATCTGCGTCGTTCGGCACCCGTCCGCCGAGGCTTCTGGGTGTCTCCAATTCCTGTGGAAAGGATGTCGCCCGCGGCAGAGCCTCTTACCAGGGGAAGGCTGATACCGCCGTGGGGACGCCAGGTACTGCAGAGGTGGCCGCTAATAACTGATGCGCCCATCAGCCAGCTCGCAGTGCCCTCGACTGCGAGGTACCCCGTCGCCGTGCACCGATGTTTAGGTTATATAGAGGTTGTCATCTTCGCGGTCCGGCCAATGTATGCAGGTCCCCCAGCCCATTGAGACATATCCAGTGGGATACGATATTTAAGCTAGGGTTTCTCGGGGTCGCATAGCCGTACTGCGACTCGCCAGCGAGTCCGCAGCCCCTGAGAGATTGGAGGTTGAGACGTAAGGGAGAGGAAAAGTGGGAGAAAGGAGGGAGAGCCCTGACCTCCGGGCTCCTTGGTTAGATGCCCCCTCCCGGCTTCGCGGCCGGGACCAAATCATGTCCGCTTCCGAGCCAGAACCTTGACGCAGATCCGGCGGGTTATTAGCCCGCGACGACCCCTTGTCGGATCTCCGTCGTGTCTGGGTTTTCACGCTAAGTTGACTCCCTGTTCCCTTCCTCGGGAATGGTGGGTGTCTAGCCCACGTGGCCGTCCTTGTACAGTCGACATCTTCTTCCAGAACCACCGGTCGCTGCTCGAGGAAGGGATTGTGGTAAAGAAGCGGGACAGGGGAAGGGTGTTTGGAATAGCCATTGCAGCGTTAGCCACTGGCAAGCCAGTGTTTACCAGGCCCAACCTACTTGGAGGAGGAGTTCGCACCTGGCACCGGTGGGCATGAAGAGAGCAATGCCACACAAGCACCTTCGGGACCTAACCGAAATTCAACCGTTGTTTTTACGTGAGGAGGAGAAAATGCGATTACGCATACCTAGTGGCCCGCGCCTCTGGGTTATGTGGGACTCGGCAAGATGGTAGCGCCATACCTACTAAAAACTCCTCCTCTTTTCCTTTACTGTGCCAGGTCCTGAGACAACCCTGGCATTACCATTCGCCATTATTTCGGCGTTGTCGTCTATCCGTTACCTATTTATCCTTGTGCATTTTGTACTTCTTTGGTAGCACTCGACAGCAACTCACACCGGATGACGGCAGCGCAGTGGTTAGCGTCTTAGGTTCCGAACGTATGGTACCCTGGTTCAAATCCCGGAGACTGTAGTCCGATATTTCTTCCACGACACAATAAATGAGAAGAAAGCAGCAGTACCAGCTGTAGCACTAGCACCACAACTACATCTACACCTTACTTCTTTCCTCCTACTTTCTTTTTCCGTTCCCTTTTTCTGTCTAGTTGACTTCACTACTCCACAAAATTCCTTGAAACCTTACCAATTCCCCATCCTTTCTGAATATATTCTCCACCAGGCTGATTGCGTTTAGGCTCTCTCCCACCAAATTTACCAGCTCCGTCCGCTTGCTTATCCATTTCGGATATACATACAGCACGTGCTTCGCCTCGTCCTTTGTGTCCCCACAATCCTAAAACCTTAATTCCACGTCCTTCCTTAGCTTTCTCCTGTATTTATGGAATATGCCGTGCCCAGTTAGCATTTGAATCGTGTAGTAATTTATTTCTTTCTTATTTATATTGAACATTGTTGCATTTTTTACAATTTTTTAGTGAAATTTTCTTTATTATAATTATTCCATTCGATTTACCACTCTTCGTTAGGTTTATTTATTATTTATTTATTATGTTATTGATTTCTAGCATGAAGGTGTTGGGATTATCCACTCCATATTCTACTCCCGTCACTCTCTTAGGATTTCTTGTTTTACCATATATTTCCTACCTCATGCTTGCTTTGATATGGATCGGCATGTTGCCGCACAACACGCCCAACGCCGAATGAGAGACTGTACCGTACTTCGTAGTTGTTATAATAAGGGCCGTNTCTTTGCGCTTCTTTCATCAATTTCTTACCTTTTACAATATTCAAGGCTCCGGCCGACACCGGTAGTCCATACATCACTATTGCATCCCATACGTTATAATACAACCTACGCATTAAGTAGGGAAGTCCGTTTACGTTGGGCAATATACTGCTAAACGTGCCGAACATAACATCCAGTTTCCCGCGTACACTAACAATGCGATTATCAAACTTCCTCCTCCCATCAATAATAACCCCTAAATATTAAATTGCCTCTTTCGTTTAGGTTTCCATCCATCCCAACGTTAGTTTGATTATCCTCGGTACTCTCCTGCCGGTTATCATTATGCTTTCAGTTTTGTCCTTCACTAAGCTAGTTCCTACAATCACACCCCATTTGCTCTCCTTTTTCATTACATTTTTCTACATTCTTCTACTACATTCTTCTTAATGGCGCACGTGAGCGCCAAGTCATTCACAAACGCAAAGGCTTTTATTGCCACGTTATTGCCCAATTTTTCTAGTAATTTGTCGTTAAGCAGGTTTCACAGGAATGGTTCCAGCACTGATCCCTGCGGTACTCCCGCAAACAGCCCACTTTCCACCGTGCGGAACACATTGCTGACAATTACTTTTCTATCGGCCAAGTAGTTGTTCACTAGCCTTCTTATCTTGATTGATAACGACCTTCTTATGATTTCTTTTCTTATACTCTCCCAGTTGAGAGTACTGAAAGCGTTCTTTATATCGAGTGTTACCAGCACGTAAATCTGCCCTTTCTTCTTACAATTGTCATAACTTGTTCATAACTTGAGTTATTGCGTCCACGCTGCTGCGTTTCCGTCGAAAGCCATATTGCTTCCTGTGGAACGGATCCATATTCATGCATCTCTCCATCAGCAGTTTTAAACATTTTTCCCATACTTTGCGTAGTGCTGGTAGTATTTTGATGGGTTTATAAGCATTAGGTAATTTCGGATCTTTACCCGAGTTTGGTAGTAAAATCAACCTGGCTACTTTCTATCTCTCTGGAACTTGTCCTGTTTTGCTGATCCCGTTTACCATTTCCGTTAATATGTTGCTCCTGTGACCTACAACTAACTTTACTCCGTCAATCCCTACCGCCTCCTTAGAGTTAACTTTTTCTGCGATTTCTTTCACGTCGTCCTTCTCTATTATTAAATCGTGTTCCTGATCGTCGGTCGTATCCATTACTACAATATCCTGCTGTAGCGGTCCGTGTCTCGTTATAAATAGCTCATTTATGATTGTCCTTACCTTACTAACCGGCATGTCATTTGGCGGAAATTTATTCCTGCATCTTGCCATAACCGTACGGTATGGCTTTCCACAGGGATTTCTCTCTAAAACCTCACAAAATTCCGCCCACGCTCTCTTTTTGCTTTTGGCAATTTCGTATTTCATCTTCCTCCTCATTTCCTTGAATTCCTTTATAAGAACATCTATTGTTATATTCGCTTTTCTCTTCGCTCTCGTCACGTTCCTCCTCGTTTTGATCATGTTTTTCCTTAGGTCACCAATTCCGTTGTCCCACCAATAATTTCTGCATTTATTCTTCACCGCGCTACGTGCTTTTTTTCAATCTTTCCTCACATGTTTTTTCTATGCACCTCCGTATTCTTTCCGCCCTGTCGGCTACGTCAGTATTATTTACAACCGCATCCGTCAACATTTTTCCAATTTCTCTATAAAAACATCAAGTTTTCCCTTGTCGATTACTTAAAATATTTCTACTTGCCTGTGCAAATCTTAGTCTTAAATTTGTGTAAAATGTATAAATGGTCCGAGGGAGAATAGATACTTAAAACTTTGCTGCTCACATGTCTTACTATTTAACTTTACTATTACTATTTTACTATTTTATTTCAACATAGCTCTCCAGTCGGTCCTATCAAGGGACTATCTAAGGCAGTATAACAACGCATTCTCCGCGTCGTCTACTTCCGCGTCGCAATCACAGCATCTGGAGTGAACCTCTTTGCTGATCGACCTAAGGTACATGTTGAATATCGCGTGTCCGATCAACAGTTGCATCGTCCAATGATCAATATTTCTTTTGTACTTCTTAAACGCACAAGCATCACCTATTAATTTCTTTGTCCCGTTATCTTCTCTGTACACACTCCATTTATCCCTCCATCTGTCGTCTATACGTTCTTCCACTGCTCTCCCCGTTTCCACAGAATTTTCAGCAATTCCTACTCTAGACCGGTTCTCATCATGTTCTCGTTGATACATCTTCTTTAGTTCGTAGATCTCGGGCCGCAGCTCCACTTAGTATTAATTTGACATTATGCCCGTCAATACGCACAGCGCTGCATGCAACACAGTTCTGTAGGCCGTAGACGATCTTATAAGTGCGGCCCTTTGTACCCTCTTCAAGATGTTTCTGTTACTCTTGGTCAACAGCGGTTTGGACCATACCGGGGACTCATAAAGTACCTCTGGCTCCCATACTCCATAGTAAGGCTTCCTGACTGAGCCAGTGGGACCGTTAACATTAGGTAGCAACGCCTTCAGTGCCCCCATAAGTGCATTAGCCTTACCACAAACTTTCTCAAAGTGAGCCCCAAACCTCCAACCTTTATCCAACTGTACCCCAAGGTAACTGATCTCTTTCTTAGTTATCACTGGATGGTCCTCAATCTGGATATTCATGACCTTGGGAATACGTTTCCCGGTGAGCTGGATTACCATCGTCTTTTCGTGTGCTATGACTAGTCCATTGTCGGCACACCACCTCATCGCCACATTCATTGCTCTGCCCAAGCTTATCTCGATCTCTTCCTGGCTGGCCACGTCAAGTATCAGTCCTAGGTCGTCGGCAAAGGCAACCACATTCAAGCGAGAAATATCCTGAAGCTCCATCAGGAGGACGCCGTAGACAAGATTCCATAACAGGGGACCTAGCGTGGAACCATGTGTGACTCCCGCGTAAACATTCTTCTTCACCGTCCCACTGCTGTTACGAAATACAATCTCCCTGTCTTCTAGGTAGCTGCATAGAAGACATAGAAGTTTCCGGGGCATCTCTCTCGCCTCAGCATCTAGAAAAATCTTATTCCATCTGAGAGTATTGAACGCGTTCTTGATGTCTAGCGCTGCGAGCAAACATCCGTTTTCTTCTCTTGGAGCTGTTTTCAATTCACATACCTGGCGCAGCACGTCCACCGTACTCTTCCTCCTACGAAATTCAAACTGAATTACATGGAAGGAGTCGAGCCCCAGCCTTTCCTGCATCAGATTCTTGAAAGTGTACTCCCAGTCTTTACTGAGCGCTGGCAACACACTGACCGTCCGGTGCCCTCGCCTTCGCTCATACTGATACGCTCGTCGATTCTGTAAATAAAATCTCTTGTCCACATGATGGCCATCCATTCAGGCTTTGCCGGCTAATTTGGTCGTGATAGCCCTGTACGGCCTTCCCCATGCATCCCTTTCCACCATAGCACAAAACTCCTTCTAACCCTTCTTCGTGTTGGTTCGTATCATCTTCTTCATCTCCTTCTTCTTTTTCTCCATTCCTGAACCCACTGTGCCGCATCGCTATTTCCTCTCGTCATTGCCCTCTGAGCTCTTCTTCTCGTCATCATCACCTCCTTTCTTAATTTTGCCAATTCCTCACTCCACCAGTAATTATGGTTTTTCTTGCACATCGGCGGGTAAACCTTCTTTAATTCAGCGGCACATGCTTTTTCCACCGTAAACTGTACCGTAAACATTTTATCGTAAATTTCGTCGAATCTTAAAACAACTTTCTTTAAATCAACATCCTTCGACGTATACCTAAAATTTTCTAGGTTACGCCTCCTCTTTTTCGTTCTAAAATCGTGCAGGACATACATGTGGTCCGATGCTGTCCACACCTTTGGTATTTTTCCTCCCACGTATTTCTTGGCCAATCCTCTTATCTATCTATAGGTACTTACCAGGTCGATGAGGCTTGTCCATCCGTTCCTACAGAACGTATAGCTTTCCTTCATGTTAATGCCGTTCTTTACCAACATATTCATCAGGCTCGTATCAGGCTCGATCAGTTCTCTGGCCACACTACGCATTAGATTTTTCATTAAAATCGCCGGTGATCATCATTGAGGGATAACTCCCCTGTTTGTCCGGATGATGGTCTCCATTTCCCCTAGGTAGTCGTAAAATTCTTCTAGTTTGACATTGGGTAACAATATTCCCAATGCAATACACGTCGCTGACATAAATGCCCACTAGTCCGTTCCTGATTGTCAAAGTACTTTCATCCGGATGTTTTCCTCTGAACAGGGTCATCGTTGTACCAGTAAGTCTGCTGTCGATGAGGCTCAGTGATAAAAACCACGTCGACTTTGTCTTCGCAACACCTATTTAAATTAATTATTAGGATTTTTATCTCCTGGATGTATTTCCTCTTCTCGTCCTATCCTTCACCGCTGGACAAGCCAGCGATTCCGATATATGTATCAGGTTGGCTCTTCTCTCCGACGCGCAGATCGCACACGTTGGCTCCTTACCACAGCCGTGTATAGTGTGATCACCATCGCCACACCTCCGACATAGCTCCTTCCCTGGACTCAATACCTTGCACGTCGCCTCGTTATGCTCCAGCATATGGCATCTATAGCATCTGAGGACATTCGAGATAACTCGAGCTGTTGCTATCGTCAACCCTGTCCTAATCCTGATGGTGGGTTTCTTCCTTGGAATGCTATTCGCCGGAAATACCACTACCGCTTACTGTGTTCCCCAAGATATCATTCTCAGCGATTTTATCTGAACCCAACTTTTCGCGTTAATCTCCAACTCAGTGGCTATGTCCTCAGTCAGCTCCTACCTGGTAGCGATGGGATCTGTATTTTTTTTATCTCTAGAGTCTCCCTATTTACCAACGGCAAAATATCTATGTCCTTCTTCATGGCCGTCTGCAGTTTCTTTGCAACCTCGTCCGCCGATACCTTATTGTTTATTTCAATTAAGATGTGCCCTGTCCTAGTCTTCCTTCCACTAGTTGTTTCCCTGAGCACATCTTTCGCTCTCGCTATTTCTTTGTATGAGTCTATCCAGTTAGTGTCCTGGTCAACTTTAACCAGGATCGTTTCGTTCCCTCTCCTTGCTAGTATATCTTTTCCTGCCTCCCTATCGCCTTTACTGCCAGGTGCCTCCCCATCGGTCTTATCGACTACACTTCTAATCCTTCTACTCTTGCACCAGTAGTCAAAGAGTTAACATCGTGTAACAGTATTCAGTCAGTGACAATTGTATTTAACAGAGATAGCCAGTGAACTAAAAGACAGTTGTATTAAGAGTTGTTACGNTCGCGTGAAACGGTCCGCGCGACATCTCTAGCTACCTGGCCGCCAAGGGTCTGCATCGCTATTCAGACCCCAATAAACCTGAGGACCCACCATAAACCTAGACCTTTATTTTGCCTTTTGTTTGGCATCTATATCTAACTCCTAATAACGTTAACGGAATCGTTATTCCGTAAGTGTTATCGGTTTATGGATGGTCCCGGGTACGGTCATTAGGTTTATTATGCGTTCGTACTAATTACGGAGAAAACGAATATTTCCCTAACGGGAAATCGGGTTTTTCCCACGAATAAGGTTATCCACGAGCCACGTTGGTAGGAGTCTTTCACCTCCTATCATCAATTATTAACTTTGGCTATAACCAATGGGCATCGCGGATCGTCACCCTCACTTTTCTAACGACAAGTGTGAACAACGAATCCGCGCCCTTAGTTCAAAGGGAACACTCACACCGAGCTTTCTTCCGTAATGCTACGAGAACGCATTTCACACTTTTTGATCCGATACTCATCGAGTCTAAATCAAGCATCACGAGTCAACGGTCAGTCTAAGTCTAACAATTCAACACGAACTGTGTCTCAGGACGTACACATTCGTTGCACTCTTATATAACATTCATACTCTGTATTACACTTAGTTGTTGGATTCTATAAATATATAAGTCCTCTGTTAATCGCAGCGGTCTATTTCATTAATCACCCTTATTATCCCACAAGAAATAAGGGATCGAACGATTCGTGGCGTTGATTAATCAATCGTAACGGGAATTTACGACTCCCGTTGGCGCGCTTCTTCGAGATCGCGTCTCCCCGCGAACGTGCGAAAGTTCAAGAGTTATGGAGTGCAACAAATAAAGCGAACTAAACATTGCTCTTTACATTTCTTATAAGCCTCCACCTTGGACGCGAATAACGTTCAAGGATCGCGATACCAACCGATCAGTTGTGACTGACTGGTCGCTAGTTAGTTGAGTGTCGCAACAAGGTCCGGTCAAATAACGTCAACAAACGAAAGACAATTTTGTACGAAGAAAAACAAGAAAAATACGAAGAATAACAGGCTTTGATTTGGAGAAAATTGATCTTGGAAATCTGTTTGAAACATGTAAATTTGGTTAGTTACCGACTAAGCAGACGGGTTATTCTACGTGCAAAAATAAGAGAAAAATGTGAAACAAAATCTGTTCACTGTTCGACACGTATTTAATTCTACAACCTTCAATAGGCGATTCTTGTAGATTTTTGCGAGCTATACTCGAATTTGCAACCCGTCTTTTCCTATAACTCACAATTTTCGAAAAAATCAATTTTGAAGAGAATTGCAAATTTTCAACTTTGGAAATATTTTATGTTCTTATAGTAGCAGCTATTGAGTTGCGGTTGAGACGATAAAATTCTGTGGACTCTCCCGAATAAAACGATATGTATTGTTATTACATTATGAATACTTAAACATGTCTAAATAACGCAACATTTCTTCTTACATTTCTCAATTTATTGAAAAAGCTAGAGGTATAGGAGAAAATCTAACTACAATACGCGATACAACAAATATTTCTCCTAAGGCAAGCATCATCTACCGTATTTCATTTGCAATATAGAAGCACAACTCACGATGTTTTGTCCGCCATTCGGTAGAACGGAACCACTAAACACAAGCAGTTTTACTTCCATCGAAAGTACTAACATTATCAAGATTTTTAGATTTCTTATATCGCTGCTTGGCATTGATAGTGACACGACTAAAAAGAATTTCAAATTTGCTTTTATTGAATAGCAAATCTACATTATGCTTTTCTTTCTATCATATAAAACGGTAAATTTATATTCCGTCAGTTTTGCGCCACAGGACAGAATTATTACGTATCGCCCTGACCTTAGTTTTACAACATATTTTCATATCTTCATTTGTTTGCGACACTATAAGTGGAAGGTCATACTGCTTCCACGAATAATGTTTAGTCAGCCTTATAATGTTGTCGAAATGACTCGTTGAAAATCTCTTCGTAAATTTTAAAAAGCCTCTCCTCTAAAATTTACCTTATTGCGAAATACACCACTATCAATGCCAAGCAGCAATATACAGTTTGAGTATCTTACTGTTTCTGCTTTATCGATTGAAAAATATTTACTGAAAATTATTCCGTCAATTTTGGATGTTTATTTACACACTCTTCTTTCTCAATAATTAAAAAATTCCCTTTTTCGAGCTCTGCATTCAAATCTCTCCGACACTTTGAAATTTCACAAATAATGATCTGTGAATCATACAAGTTGTAAATAACAAGTTGTCACGACACTAAGTACCGAGTATCATAGTTCTCTTACCAGAAGGTTCGTGGTCTTCTCTGCTCCGTGGGTGGTTCTTTCTAAAGCATCTTTTGATTTGAGGATCTTCTGTTCCTTCACTTCATTTTTCTAGTGCATCTTCATTAATCTCTAAGTGACCGACATTTTTCCATTGAAATTTTGAATTTGTTTCACTGAGAACGTCCGCTGTATATAACTTACATATTGCACAAACTTTGCAAGTTTGTTCCTGAAGTTCAGCCATGACGAATATCACTCAGGACTAGTTTACTGGATGATTGCACCGGATGAACGACTGGTCTCCAAAACGGCCTGACAATTATTGTTACACTAGAAGTAATTTTTAGCATACTAAAAGTAATGTATATGCTTGTTACATGTTTCTTATTTAGAATAACATCTCAAATTGGATTTATTTTGTTTTTTTCGTTTATTCGTAGAAAGTGCTTTGTATAAACAAATATTAATAACAATTATATTCATTAATTTGCAAAAATTCAGAACTGTGATTTATCGATATTCATCTTGTGTGGCATGTGACACAGAAATGCAAACTGTTCGTCCGAATACGCATATAACATACACACGCGTTATAAAATATAATGCTTGTATTTGTCCGTGCCATTTCATTACCAGTCAATTCACCAAAAGTAGAATTTGTTTCTACTCTGTGCACTTTTCTCTTTGGATGATCACTTTCGATAAAACGCGGATGAAAATTTCGATGAATATCTCAAAGTGAAAAGGAGTAAATTCGGCTTATGGATCGGAATAATTTTCACGGATAGTCTTCGACCACTACTACGGGCGACTGCAGTCGCCCTATGTACAGAGTACAATTTTTTATGCACAGTAAAATGAGTAAAATTGAATATTGATATATTATTTTAGTGCATTAGTGATAGTATAATTTTCGTCTATCACAAAAATAAAATTGGATGAATCTGCATTGAACTGTATATAAAAATTAATTCAACGATTCCACATGACCAAATTGAGTAAATGTTTTATGCATTCAAGAATGTAAAACATATAAAATATATTCAAAGCGTACTAAGCGTACAAATGCGTCTAGCTATTTTTGCATGTTTTGTTATATTTAAGTATAAATTAATATTTCAAAACATAAGTAAAGCTAATAATAAATAAGTTATCGTACGCCCATATGTTTCATATCAAACTAACTCTGATTCTTAGATACTTGTTGACACGTTTTCAAACTCTTCTGCTAGTTATATTTTTCTCGCCTGTGTACATCTTTTTACACTTGTATTAGTTACCAGATATACTGCTGCGAATAATTTAAACTCAACTCTATTTTCAGATTTTTTATAATACTAAAACAAAAATTGAAAGAATCGTTTGTATAATTTCGTATTATAATATGAAACAAAACTGAAGATAGAACAAACAGAAATTGTCTTCTTTCGAACTTTGGAAAAAATTAAATTTTCTCTCAAAATTGTGTTTTTGGCTGTGAAACAATATAAATTCAATGTTAATTTTGTTATCCTTTCATTTAATATTTAGTGGATTTTACCTTATTATGTATTGCTTCTATCAATCTGTGAGGTATACTATCCACTAATTTATTTAAAAGAACAGGAGAGATATTATCCAAAGAAGTTAGAATTTAATGTATATATTAATTTATAAGTTAATATATATATATTGAAGAATAACATTGTCGTACTGAAATGGAGAGATTCGTGAGATTTATCAACAAAACACACTCCCATTCTGGTACCAAGTACAAGAAATATTTGTAACATTCATGCTGCTTTTGCAAGCTAACAGTCATCTGGAAAATTGAAACCACTAGCTGTTCTTGCATACAATAAAGTGTAGTATAGATTATTCGAATCAAATGGTTTCTTATGCCACTACAATTAGAAAAGGACTTAAACGGTGCCGGAAACTTGGCATTCAGCTTCTTCTGGAAA
>JACXIM010000148.1:63480-80908 GCA_014737505.1 Bombus sibiricus | reverse complement strand
GCTACCCTTCTAAATTGTGACGTTTGGTTGCACGGTGGCGGGCCTCCTCTGACCTACAGGATGACGCAGGTGCTCACCGGACACGGGTGCTTCGGTGAGTACCTGCATAGAATCGGGAAAGAGGCGATCGCGCGTTGCCACCACTGCGGTGCGGGCGTGGACTCGGCGCAGCACACACTGGAGCACTGTCCGGCGTGGGCCCTGCCGCGTCACTACGTCATCGGGGAAATGGAGTGGGACCTCTCGCCGCCGGCGATCCTCGAGGCATTGTTGACAAGCTGGTTATACTTCGGAAGGAGGCTGCGGAGAGGGTGAAGGAACGGTACTCCCACCCCGAGTGGATCGGTCGGCGAGGGCGTGACAGAGGCCGTGGTGACGATGCCCCCGGTGTGGTTCAAACTTAGGTGCTGGCAGTTCAGCGCCTCGGGGCCGCCATGCAGTCCGGTAGGGGAACCAGACTGTCTTGCACGGCAGCTCGGACGAGGTGGTGCGATGTGACATGGCCGCACACTGCGCCGCGAGGGGGTGTATCACTGTGCGCGGAGGGGACTCGGTGTGTCGCTCGTAGCGGTTCTCGGGCCTCCCTAGATCGCATCATGGACGGTCATCGTGGAGGTTTTAGCCGGTTGGAGTTCGACAGTACCACGCCGTTTTCCCCAGAAGCGTCCCGGCGTCCGTGCGGATTTCCTCCACGTAAAGAAAAAAGGCGAAACCCGCTGGCCATGTCTAGGCTAATAAAGTATCTCGCCTTTTGCAATCTCGCGATCTGATCCGCAATAAGAGGTAGAGGGTACCGATCCGCGACCGTATTTTTGTTTAACCCTCGGAAATCTACGCACAATCCATCTGAGCCGTCCTTTTTCTTCACGAGTAACATAGGTCTCGCGAATGATGAACTACTAGGCCTTATGATTTTTGCTTTAATTAGTCAGCTTATTCTCTCTCGCACTATTCTCCGCTTTTCCTCGCTAAGTCTATAAGGGCATTCAATTTCCCTATTTATATGCTCGGCATTCTATATATATTACTTAAAGGTGCATATATGTTTCAGCAAATGACATATTTTCCTTTCTGGGCCCCACCGACAATTTCTTTCATGGACAGGTATTAATGTTTATGAAATATTTCAAAGCGGTAAGTGTTCCCGGATTTATCTGACCTCGATCAATACCGTTTGCCAGTTTAATTTCCCACTTTAATAATTTTAAAAATCAGACCTAACCTAACACAAAATCAAACGTAGAAACAGAAAGAAATTTGATGATACGAAATGAGAGGTGCGCATGCTGAAAACACGTACCGAGGTACGGAAAGGTGCTGTCATAGTCCTTGCAATAAATTTTAGGCATCTTGGCAATCATTATCAGTCCCACATACTGTCCTATAAGCAAAGCAAAAGACGAAAACGCTTCACGAAGCGTTGAAGTTTCAGTGTATATAGTATGTAGTATGAGTATAGTTTTATTAGTATATCTAGCATATATTGTTTGTTGGGTATACATTCTTGTATATAATATCGTAAAAGCTAAAATATGTCAAAGTTAGTGTCCCGACGTTAAACATTTGAAATACAAGATAGTGGAGATACTATACGTTGGTCCTGAAATTACAATCATCTTCCGAAAAGTAGATACTCCGTAAAGTATCAGGAAGAAATGATGCTAATCGTCAATCGCAGCGGATTTGCAACTTTCCGATGCAAAAAGAAAGAAAAACAACTAGAAATTACCATCACAAAAAGCACCTAATTTGAAAATATACCGGGAAATAGTCACCGGTGTTAGAAATGTTAAAAACAGCTTTTTGCACAGTTTTATGAACAGCTTCTTCCTCGCGGGAGGCTGATCAATGAATAAATGTTGGTTAGAAACATAAGAAATTGCTGATAAAGGAAAAACGCTTAACAATCGCGCCATTTGCGATTGGTACAATTTTTGTCGAAACGGGGTTATGTTTGTTGCCGTCAATCGTTTAATACCTATATTCCAGCTTCCAGGTGCTTATTAGTTCTCGTCGAATTGTTGTCCAAGTTACCTGCGCGAATCATTGTTCGTCGTACAAGTATATACAATATATTCGTTTTAAAACTATACACGCAATTATTTCTGTAAGTATCACATCGAAACCACACCAGGCCCACCCGTCCAGAGCAAACCCCGCCGCCTCGCACCTGATCGACTCAAACAGGTTAAGGCCGAGTTTGAAATGATGATCGAGCAAGGAGTGATGCGGCCATCGAAAAGCCCATGGGCATTACCTCTGCACGTCGTATCAAAGAAGGATGGAGGCCTACGACTTTTCGGTCAATACCGTACGTTGTACACCCGCACAGTACCCGATAGATACTCGCAGCTGAATATTGAAGACTTCCCACAACAACTGTATGGTAAGTGCATCTTTTCTAAGATCGACCTAGTCCGCGTTTACCATCAAATACAGATCGCGCCCGTGGACGTTAAAAAACGGCGATCGCGACCGGGTTTTGGTTTTTTGAGGCAGTTAATGTGATGTTTGGACTGCGGAACGCCGCGCAATCATATCAGCGATTCGTGGACGATATCACGAGACGGCTCGATTACGTCTACGCATATGTCACGTAAAATAAAAAAAAATCGAAGATGAAAATAAAAAAAGAGAATGTATTCACTAAGACCTCGATTACAACAATGATAATTTAGTTCCGAGCTCCAGCCGTGACTTTCCAAGACTGAAGCTCTTACAACTCGACTTTCGATTGGATTCGATTCTTCTCCCTTTGTCGCCCCTCAATATCCCCACTATCCATCCGTTTGTTAGGCATCCGAGACCGTTGCCACGCACGCCTTCTTTTCGAACATACGGCGGAAAGACCGTTGAGATATTATTGGCTCATTGGGCACATCGCTTCGGCGATATACATTGTTGACGAGTGCCGCCACATCTTTATCTGCGTCATCAGCCCATCGGTTTTGAAGTGTGAAGGACGTGACACATACATCGACGACCTTCTAATTCTTTCGGAAGACAGGAAGCAACATCGCGAACACTTGCGAACATTGTTTAACCGCCTAAACGACTATAGTGTCGTAACCAATCTCGCGAAATGCGAATAATGCGCGCGAAAAAGATACGGTTTCCCGATCACCACGAAGAAATATATTGCGACGTATCGGGCGACATCGTACGACCGTATGTACCGAGATTCTTACGGCGTAGCGTATTCAATTCAATTGGCCCGAAGCAATACGTTTAGTCGATATGCAAGCGTCAAGCGTTGCTTCAATCCTCCTTTCAACGTGGATAGCTCGTTTTGGCGTACAAGCGAAAATAACAACAAGGTAAGCTTAATTGAAATTATTAAAAGTTAGAATGTAGGTTAAGCAGTCGATGATGCATATTTTCACGGCCTGAACTTCGACTTAATGGGCATAAAATTATTTTTTTTCATTTTATTGCAATTAAATAACTTTCAATGAGCAGAATAAAAGGTGCAAGTCTTAGGCAGTCGCCTAACTTAAACTTAAACGGTTTCATTTAGGGGGGGGGGGCGTACGCCTGCCAAGATATCCACCATTCCACATCTTATCAACTCGCAAAGGGACGACCGAATTGGTAGGAGAGTGATGCAACTTTTCCATACCAGCTATGTTAATTTACCCGTATAAGCGTAACCCTAATGAAATTATACTTCTTGCCTCGTTGTCAAGACTGCACCTGTAATCTCCTCCTTGTCCACTATATGTGGCAACGTTTCGTGTGATCGTTGCGACGCAGCACACTCCCACAAAAGCATACAAATCATGTTCGTTAAACCTAGATCTAGGGGTATTGTGCCATAAATCCAATGACATACGAAAAAACGCCTTAGGCCCGTATGCGATATGAAAAGCGTTTTCCCTCTTCTAAGAAAAGAGGAGAACTGCATGTAGAATCTGTTGAGTTGTCGGAAATAGTGGTCGAGTGTAAGGAGCAAGGGAAATACAGCTCATATATGTACATGTCGGAGGCGGAAGGACACTGGAGCCTCCCCTCTGGAACTNTTGGGAAAACCCTGTAACATTGTAATCTAGATTATACCATAGCTGTACTTAAACAATTGTAGTCATCCAGTCCGATTGTAATGGTTCAAAAACTTGTGATAGTGAGCTGGGGCTCGAGGCGACAGCCAGTCGCCGAATGAAGCCGCAGTCAAGCGATGAAAGTTTTGTCTAACAAAGATATGCAGTAATAGTATAGCTCCTCTTAAAAAGGAAATAGTTGTAACACTCGACAGTAAACATTCCAACGGTCTCTGTCCCATGACTCGCCACACGCAGACCCTATTCTTCGAGTAAGATGGTTACCAGATGTCGACGCATCTCCACAGTACATGTTAGCTAGCTCGAGGGCCCGTTATAAATCTTAAGATTTAGCTAACTAATGTCCTTCAAACAGACAAACAGTCCTTGTCCCAACTACGGGAAGATACGGGAAACTTATTTATACTTATGGAAATTGACCAATTAACAGCAACGTCAGTTTCCCTCACCTTCGGAATGAAGGCTTTCCTCGATGAATCCGAGGATCTCGTGTCCTTAGACACACCCCATATAGTTTTCCTCTGCAGCGTCACCGGGACGGAGAAACACTCTCTCGTATGATCTCATCAGCGAGTTACGTGGTGTCTTTGCGATCTGTGAATATCTCACGTTCCGACATATAGTCCAACTTAGACTTTGATTGAAAAAACCGCGGATTCGTTATCGAACCTTAGACCATTGTCACTAGTGTCTAATCACCGCGGTTATTTATCAACTCTGTAAAATCCATACTTGTGTTAATAAACGTCACTTCGATTGTATAAGGAAGATGTATAGTTCCAGCGACGATTCACTATGCGCCCACTATTCTTATTCCGATAACGACTCGGGTTCTTATTACGACGAAGATTCGACATATATTAATGTGGGATAGTGTGACACCAGGGAGTGACGTGGCGTAAGGGGTAATTTTTTATTAGCGTTGTCAAGATATGTTAATGTTGTCAAGGAGTGTTGTGAGCGTTACCAAGGTACGTTAAGGAAAAAAGGGAGCATGGAAAACGTTGTAACGAGAGTTGAGAGGGTCAGAGTTGAATTTATCGTTGTCGTGTGAAGATCACTGTGTTGTTGTGTCGTAGAAGTAGTGACTAACGAATATCTGAAACGGGGTATTACATTCGATTTCGTGTGAGTGCAGACGATAATGTATAAATCATACTGTTACCTACAAACTAATAATATAACATTCCTACAAAATTGGGGGCTCGGACGGGAATTTAAACCGTGCTAATCTAAATTTTTTTATTGTTTTTGATCGGAAAGTGGTGTGATAAAAGACAATATCGTTAGCCGTTGAGAATAATACCGTGTGTATTCAAAAGACATTGTTGAAAAGACTAAGATGGCAAATTGTGAAGAGGAACAATTTTCTAGTGAGGAAAATCCAACGATGGAAGAATTAAGAAACAAGCTTGCACACATGAATCTACCGATATCTGGTGCTAGGTCAGTGTTGGTGGCCAGGCTAAATCGAGCGTGTAGTGCTGGACAATCAAATCTCAAAGAGCAAGCAAACGGTGAAACGTTCACGGAGAAGCGAGGTTCGGGGACCATACCAAGAACTAAGCGTGATCGAGATGAAGGCAAAAATGTCGAGAGGCCTAGGACAAAGGAATTAAGAGAACGTCTTGCTAGTATGGGGCTAGAGACGAGAAGAAGAAAAGCTGAATTACGTGAGCGACTACAAGCGGCCATGGCAGAAGAAGATGCGTCGTCGGAGGAAGAAAGTGACTACGAAAGTGAAACGGAAGACGCTGAAGAAGGTGAAAGAGAACGCAGAAAGAGCGCGCGAGATGTACATCAGAATTGTGACAAATGCTGTAGAAAAACACGGAGGCGCACAACATTAAGTTTTCAAGATGTCCAGGACGCTTTAGAAGTTTTTACGGGCGAAAACAATGAAAATATCTATCAATGGTTCAAGACGTTTGAAGAAACGGCAAGCATGTGTATGTCGACAGAAGAACAGAAAGTAATTTATACAAAAAAGCTGATGAAAGGTTCAGCAAAAATATTTGTGAATTATGAGTGCCATGCTAGAATTTGGCATGAATCAAAAAGAGGACTGATAAAGGAATTTTCAAAAAAATTTAATACTTGGCAAATACATCATAGACTTCAAGAAACAAAAAAAAAGAGATGACGAAGGATGTACAGCCTACATGTACCGAATGCTTGGAATAGCTAGTCACATGGATATGGAGGAAGCAGAAAAAATGCGGTACATCGTAGAAAGAATAAGAGACAAAGGAGTCAATAAAGCAATACTATACGGGGCTAAATCAATGAAAGAACTAAAGGAAAATCTAATCATTTATGAAGAACAAAAGTCCAGCATAACAGAGTCAACTGTGAGACCGGTCAGAACTGAGGACAATAGGAAATACAGGTAATCTGGAAGTGTAGTGAGGTATAAAAGGTGTCATAATTGCGGCGATAGAGAACATGTGAGTGCAGATTGTCCGAACAAATCGAGAGGCTCTAAATGTTTTAACTGTAGAGAATTTGGACACATTTCATCAAACTGTGCTAATATACTAAAAGACAAGACGCGTTGTGATGGGTTGTGGAATGAAAATAAAAGAGGGTTCAAGCAAACAAAGATTATGGACCTGAATGTAGTGGCAAAGATAGATACAGGAAGTGATCTTAATTTAGTAGGAATGAATATGTATTTGCGTTTAGGAGCACCTCCACTTGAGAAAAGAATTATTAGATTCGATAGTATAGGAGCCGTTGATGTACACACCATGCGACGATTTAAAACGGATATAATAATTGGTTTAAAGGCAACGCTAGACTTTGACATAGTTCCCGATAACTTCTTGGGATACGATGTACTATTAGGTATTGAATTAACTGAAAAAATGGAGGTAAGAGTGAAACATAAACAAGTAAAGTTTAAATAAATTAAAAAAAACTACGTGAAAACCAGTATGCTGCCGAAGATAGTGAATGAAATGAAGTGTTAAATAGAGACATATGTAGTAAACAAAACGACCGAAATCTGGTCGAGTTGTACCATATTGAAGATAAAAAAACCAGAGACGATATTAAAAATTTAATTAGTGAATATACAGTGACAAAGACAAAGGACACAGGTGTACGTATGGAAATTATACTTGAAGATGATGTGCCAGTATACCAAAACCCACGGAGATTATCAGCAGAACAAAGGAAACAGGTTAATAAAATTATCGATCAGTGATTAAGTGAAAAAATTATACGTCATAGTGTGTCAGTATATGCAAGTCCTATTGTGGTAGTAAAGAAAAAAAATGGTGAACCGCGACTGTGTATAGATTATAGATTATTAAACAGAAAAATTGTTAAAGATAGGAACCCGTTACCATTAATAGAAGACCGATTAGATAGACTACAGAATGCGAAAATATTTTCCACATTGGATCTAAAAGACGGATTTTTCCATGTTCCAATTGACGAGAATAGTGTTAAATACACAGCTTTCGTGGTTCCTGATGGACATTATGAATTTTTAAAAGTACTGTTCGGTTTGTGCAATTCACCTGCTGTGTTTCAGCGTCATGTTCGTGCAGTGTTTCGGCCTTTTATCAACGACGGAATTGTGTTAGCGTATCTAGACGATCTTATAGATCCTGCAGAGACCAAGAGTGAGGCAATTGAAAAACTGAGACAAGTATTAAAAACCGGGAGCGAATATGGACTAGTAATAAACTGGCGAAAATATAGTTTTTTTTAGTCAAACAAGTGAATTATCTCGGGTACATCATTGAAAATGGACAAATTCGACCATCGCAACAGAAGACGTTGGCAGTGTCAAGATTTCCAGAGCCTAAGACGACCAAACAGGTACAGAGTTTTTTGGGTTTGACGGGATATTTCCGTAAATTCATAGAATCGTATGCCGTGATTGCGCGACCATTCTCGGAATTATTAAAAAAACAACGTTGAATTTAAATTTGGACCGTTAGAGAAGGAGGCATTTGAAAGATTAAAAAAAAGCCTTAATTGAAAACCCAGCACTTAGATTATATCAAGTAGGTGCCGAAACCGAACTTCATACTGATGCTTGTAAAGAAGGATTAGGGGCAATAATGTTACAGAAAAGTGCAGATGACGATAAATTTCATCCCGTATACTATTCCAGCTGGAAGACGTCCACCACGGAAGAAAAATACACGAGCTACGAGTTAGAAATATTAGCGGTAGTTAAAGCATTAAAAAAATTCCGTGTCTATTTACTAAATATACCATTTAAAATAGTGACAGATTGTAACGCGTTTGTTTGGACATTAAAAAAGAAAGATGTATGTTTGCGAGTGGCACATTGAGCACTTTTAATTCAACAATTTGATTATATAATCGAGCATAGACCAGGCACGGCGATGCGTCATGTGGACGCGCTTAGTAGGAATACAGTAGAAGTGTTATTAGTACAGGAAGACCGAAGCGGTTTGAGTGATCGAGTTCTTAAAGCCCAAGAAGAGGATCAGGAGATAAAAAAAAATAGTCGAGGCAGTACGCGATAAGAAGAAAAATAACTTTACGTTGGAGAATGGAGTATTATATCGCGAGACTGATAGTGGTGAGACAATAGTTGTGCTGAATCTATGCAGTGGAACATTATCAAACTAGCACATGAACAAGGACATTTTGGCAGTGCCAAAACGATGATAATGCTCAAAAGAGATTATTGGTTCCCCAACGTGGAAGAGAAAGTAAGAAAAGTGATTAACAACTGTATACGGTGTGTGTTGGCAGAAAAGAATAAAGGGAAAGGTGAAGGAGTGTTATATCCCATAGAAAAAAGAGCTGTACCGTTAGATACATATCATATCGACCACATAGGAATGATGCCGTCGACCAAAAAATCCTATAACCATATTTTTATGATTATCGATGCGTTCACCAAGTTTACCTGGTTATACCCAACCAAAACTACTACGACGGAAGAGACGTTAAGTAAACTTAAGTTAGAGGCATTAACTTTTGGAAATCCAAGACGCATAGTGTCAGACCGCGGTTCAGCGTTCACTTCGAACGTATTTAAAGAGTATTGCCAAGAGGAAAACATCGAACACATACTAATTACTACGGGTATACCGCGCGGAAATGGTCAGGTGGAAAGAATGAACGAAACGATCATACCTGATCTAACGAAACTTTCTATACGTAATCCAGCAGAATGGTGGAAACACGTGGGCAGTGTGCAACAAATTATAAATGCAAGCCATAACCGAAGTGTTAAGAAGACACCATTTGAACTACTAATCGGAGAACAAATAAGACTTAAAGGAGACCAAGAATTAAAGCAACTGGTAGACGAAGAACTGGTGAATATTTTTGAAGAAGATCGCACGAAGATGAGATTAGAAGCCAAGGAAAATATTGCAAAAATACAAGAAGAAAACAAAAGAACAAACAACAAACGTCGTAAAACTGCCACGAAATATAAAATTGGTGATTTAGTAGCAATAAAACGTACTCAGTTCGGAACAGGTACAAAGCTACTACCAAAGTTTTTACGTCCATACAAAGTAACATCGGTAAAGAGCAAAAACCGCTACGAAGTCATCAAAGTGGGTGTTTCAACCATTCGCGAAGAGACGCGATCGCGAGAATACACGTCAACGAGAGTCGTAAATTCCCGTTACGATTAGACAATCGACGCCGCGAAATGATCGATCCCCTGATTTCAGTTACGATAATAGGGGTGGTTCAATTGAATGCACACTGAATTGACAGGTATAAATTAGTGTTTATTCCAACAACGTCGTAAGAGTCCAATTACACTGATGCGTGGATATAAGTTGAGGGTGCGATTGAGTGACAGATAGACCCGAGACCGAGAGCTTGACTGTTCGAACGGTGAGGAAAGAGTGTCTTAGGATGACGATGCTGTGTTGGAGGAAGGTTAGTGATGGGTGTGTCTAGCGCAAGGGAACATCGGATTTGTGCATGACAATTTTGGTTAGGAAAGTGAGGGCAGTGGACATTGCTTCTGATTGGAGAAAGGAGGGTGGGTGGACTAGGAAGGATCTGAGCCGCCCTCGAGAGATAGTTGCGAGGGCGAAGGATAGTGCGTGAGAAAAACTAACTTTCTCCTGTTTTCCGGTACGAACAATAAGCCTTGGAAACGACTCAGGAACGGAAGGTTTGGACAATTTCTAAGATTTATGACAGCTCTTCAATGCGATTGAGGCTATGTAGTAAGGATGTGCGGACATCTGGTTGCCAGATTGCCCGCGGCCTGTGCCCTGGCCTGGGTAGAGTGTTGCACGACGTAACAGTGGGTGAGCAAGAAGGTCCGCAGAAAACAAGCTCCGCAACTGATCATATGAAGCCATGGGTTAAACCATTAGAATTTGGCGAGGATACTGAAGAAGATGACGATTTTGAAGACAACGAAGGATAATCCTCATCTATTGAGGTGGATAGTCGATGCAGAATAGGAAGAAATCGGGAGAGCAAGTGAAATTAGTAATGAAGGGCACATCTGAGGGCAGATGTGTTTGTCAGAATGGCCGAAGTTGTGGGATAGTGTGACATTAGGGAAGAACGTAGCGTGAGGGGTAATTGTTTATTAGCGTTGTCAAGATATGTTAATGTTGTCAAGGAGTGTTGTGAGCGTTACCAAGGTATGTTAAGGGAAAAATGAGCGTGGAGAACGCTGTCAGAGTTGAATTTATCGTGGTCGTGTGAAGTACGTCGTGTTATTGTGTCGTAGAATTAGTCAGAAACGAATACGCGAAACGGAGTATTATATTCGATTCTCGTGTGAGTTCAACGATATTGTATTTATCATACTGTTATCCACAAACTTCTAATATAACATTCCTACATGTATTTAAAAGACATTTTATGTATATATTAAAAAATAAGACGTTTATTTCTAAAGTAATAAAAACTGATTCTTCCGAAGATAAAACACCTAATGGTGGCCGTTTAGTTATAATTTTCATACATGCATCTCTTCTTTCCCATTCCTTAATGACGTTCCGTAATAGATAAAAAGCCCGAATGATCACCTTTTGACATCATTCAACTGATACTGAATTACCAAGTTTAAAAAAATATCATTTTTTCACATTTCTTATTATATCATTATGATACGCCTTTAGTAGGATTATTTAGATTCGTACGATAAAATTCGTGAGGTCTGAGAACCAGAACTACCAGCATTCTCGAGCAACGGTCATAAAAGTTTGTCGAAATGCTCAAGACCTCGTTCGCACATAGTACTCTTGAACACATGTCCAGCCTTTGGGGACCGATGTTACCAATAACAGACACAATAACCTGTATGGACGTTACACTACGTTCCAGGTAATCGACAACAATAGAGGTCTATATAAATAGGACTGATGAAGATTGGATCCACAATATACAACTAAATATGCGTGTTCGCTACCGTAACAGTTGGTCTGCGTTTGCTCGTTCGAAAATTGACAAATTTTGAACAAGTGCTAGACTGGTGAAATTAGTCGTGATGCTTTTACAATTTATCAATTCATCAATTACAATTTATCATTTTGCAATTCGTAGGAAAGAGATTACATGCTCGATATTCTTGTTTGTAACTGTAGATAAATAAAACATATAAATTTTCTATATATCTTCTATATTACACACATTGAACATATTGAACATATAGAAAATCGCTAGTAGAACATAGCTTATGAGAATATATTTAATTCATAAATACATGGTGAAAATTATAGAGGAAAATATAAATAGAATGTAAGCCGGAGGTAACAAAATTACATATAACATTATTCAATATGTGTCGTAGAACGAATATATTATTCGTTATTTATAATATTTCATGTTTTATTTCCCTTGTAAGATATTTATTATATTTCGATTATATACTTAGTTTTTGAATATTTTTCTGCTAAATTATATTATTTTCCCAGAACTTCATAATTGAATTTAATCTTACTGCTTGAAATGATTGATTTCCCTTTGTGAAAATACTCCTGACTAAATCTACCCGAACACTTTCCGTAATGCCCAGATCTGATAAATGTGCGAAACAATTCAGGGTTTGAATATTTTCAGAAAGATAATATTTTCAGTAAATTTAACTGTATCGAACATTATCACGTTGAAAGAATCTCTCCGTTCAATGCGACTAACATGATTTTCTTATCTTCAATAAATTTAAACTGATATATTTATGACTGTTTATAGCACTATATCGTTACTAATTATATTCACTGCTTAAATTAACATTTTTTCTGAAAATTGCGTTTTGTTTCATCCTTCTCTTACTTGCTACGTTTTCAAAAATATATATTTCGTTTAGATCAAACAACGTTTAATCTAACAATGGAGAGGTCATGACCGAGGTTCATATAGGTTACCGCTCCGAATTTATATCACAGGAAGTTCCTCCTTTCTGAAGTCAAGATCACGATAAGTATCTGCTCTTCTGACTGTTCTAATGGAAATAAGTGATCGATGAAATAGTATGCAACGAAATACAATATGGTCAAATACAGTAGAATCTGTTACAACATTCTTCAAGGACGGTATAGTTAATCGCCACCCAACACAGATGACTGTGATATTTGTGTTCTATCTGTTCCCTCTTCGTTTTTCATCTACTTATTCCTATCGAGCAATGTTGTCCGGACGTGTCGTCACTTTAGCGGAAACTTGTATGCGACTTCAATATGTATTCGCCACTCGGTCATTAAAGAGATTTAAGAAATCCTGATACATTTTTCTTTAAGCATCGTCATCTCAAGAATATTCCTATTAGAGCGTGCAGATATTTCATAACGGTAATAAATACATCGAGTTCAGCAAACGTTCATATAGATAAAATTTTGGGCATCTAAATTTACTAGCGTAATGCAATGCAACATTTGCTTAAGTAGTTTCACAAACTGAGTTGAGTTTAAGAAATTGGTAGAACACTTCACAGAAAGCTTCTCGATATTCAGGATAATATGCTCCATATATTACAAGGAAGTTTTTATGAAGTCATTGTTCCAATAGACTCAGATGTTAGAAAGGATATTTTACAGGATCCTTAAATCCAAGTTGAAATTGCACTCATAAGCAGAATTGTAGTTTTTATATAAGGATTTCATCCTTGAATGAAAACGCTAAATATGTTTTCACTTAAATGATCTCTTTATTTGTGTTGACTGTCAATTTTTTTTTCTTTTTTTTTTTGATTGTCTTCAAGACTTTCTTTGTATGTTGTCTACTGACAGTCTTGAATGCAATAATTTCATATTTGCAAATCTCGAAGGATTTGTGAATAGAATTATCGCCAGCAGCCCGAGAAGAAAGAAGCATTAGATACTTCTATTATTCCATTATCAACTCTTAAAAACTATTTACTTTTTATTTTTATTATTTATATTATTTTTGAAATAATACTGACATTTACTATAAAATTTGAATGAGCTCGACACCTGTGTTTTGGTGAGAAACATAGCTGTTGACAAAGCATCCACGGCTGCGCTTGGGACGTACCGCTGCGCTGTATCGTATTGATTGTATTGTCACGTATAATGTTATTATAGTTAGTTTCCAACGGTACGAAGATTATTGTATTGTTCTTCTATTGCTCTTGTATTGATCTTCAGTTGCTCGCGTTCAGCAACTGAAGATCAAATTATGCGAATTGCATTTTTCTATGCAACAAAATGCAAATACGCCAACTGTAAATGTGTCATGAACAACCTACTTCTCGACAAAAGTGTGGACGTGTTTAAGATATCCAATATTCGAATGTTTGTGAGATGTTCATCAACTTTCTTCCAGAATCTTTTGCATCTTACAAACTTTTCCATTGATTGCGAACTCACTGTGTACAGCTTTATTTGTAAGTATTACATAAGCAAATGATTCATTTGTTCGTTTATCCAACTGAAACTTGATATTATTTCATATTATTGTTACTATATTATATTGCACAATCNCTTGTATCAAGAGAAACATGTTAAAATTCTGGATATAGTTTCTTTAGAGATAAAACATGATTCTACATTCGAAGTATACAAATGTATTTGTTTGTGAAATAATGAAAATCTTCTCTTCGTGATTAGAAAATTGATGTGTACTGCACTGTATATCTGACAGCAATAATTGGATCCATTTCCTTCAGAAACTGTTCACGTGGCCGTCTGATTTCATATATATCACATGCATCTTCTTCCCGTTTCCGTTTCATACTTCAATACGCAAGTTTATCGTTTTTAATCTTTTCATTTTTATGTTTTCTTCATTTTCTTTTACTAATGATCGTTTTGTACTGCACCATTTATTTTTATTGCCTAATTACTCTGAGTTCGAGTTCTTCAAACTATTCAAATTCCTCATCGTATAAATAGATATTACAAGTTCAAAACGTTGCTGTGTCATTGGCCAATCTGCATAAAGTTTTCGACCAATATGCATATCTTTAGATTTGTTATAGATTTTCCAATATATGTTGATATGCAACAAATTACAACATAGTATATAGTACATTGTTGGCTAGAAACTTCTTTTATATTCTACAATTCCATCCATATAGACGGATTGCCTTTTCATCGCTAAGTACAATTTTGCTTTAATGTCTCCTGCATTGTATACTGTGCACGTATCTTTATGAATTCTATACATTGTTCTTTACGTTGAGACGTGAATGATAACTAACGTTGCAGTGTTGCAAATGTTTATATCGCTGCAAAATACGTTGAACGGTTTATCGCAAGATCTACTATTTTAGCAAATCCATTTTTGGCAATGCGATTGCTCTCTGTTCTTGCTTGTGCTATATTTTGTAGAACTTTAAAGCAATTATACTGTTATCTTTCAATTTCTACTAGCAAATGAAGGAAGACTTATTTCCAAAATTCATTAAGGAATAAAACAATAAAATATTGAGTAGACTTGTACTTTATTACTCTGCTATCAAAACACTTCAATAGCAATTAATAAAAGATATAACAAGATTCTATTAGGTTTCCCTTATATAATATTAATCATATAATATTCTACAACACATGACAGCGATTTTCCCAATGCGTTTAGCATAATATATATAATTTATAAGATATATATAACATTTCCCCTTGTAGAGCATGTTAACATTTCCCTTTGGAGTTCTTAACATGCATCATGACGTAGTTCTGTATCAAATGTAGTGTCAGATTGCACTACAACGAATAATAATATTACTGCAAAAAATGGAAAATACAAGTAACCAATGTAAAAAAGTAGGATGCCTCTTGTTTAAAGCAACACAACCTTTATCCATTATCTGTTCTTTCAGTGCTTTTATATATGAGAATCATTTACTATTAATTACAACCGATTAGAATGAAATAATTACAGTACTATCATACGGAAATATTTATAACACTGAGAATAATTTAAAATTGTACGATACAATGCGAGAAATATTTTTATGCATAAAATACCGCAAATAAAAGTGTAAGATAGTTTATATCAATGTAATCAGTATTGAACGATACTATATATCTCATTTGCTTTGGCAAAAAATTTTCATGTTTGTCAAGTCAAAAATTTAGGAAGAAGGAGTTCCATCGTCGGAAGATAAGTCAACAATTGCATAATTCTTGGTTTTTTGTAAATAACTGTTGCAATATTTATTGTGAAACTGTTTTTTAAATATATTAAAACACTTGCGCTACTTTCATTAGTATTTATAATCTACCTTGGAATAATAATGGCTAATATTTTATTGGTTATGGTAAGAAGTAGAGAACTTAGAGAACTATAGAAATTGAGGATCTCTCAGCGAAGAAAAAAAGGATATTCCTTGTCTGCAATGCCTGGAAAATTTAAGCTCTCGAAAATACGAGTCAGAAAGATGTTTCTTTCTTTATTATTTAATTTGTAGTTTATAATTTGTCCAGCTGGAAATTCGGTAAATTTGTCAACCTTAAAAAAAAGAAAGCTATGTGAGCTGAAGATGTGCCAAGAACGGGTAGAAAGCGCAAAACGACACTGCGGCGAGATATTCGTATCGTTTGCGAAATGAAGCGTAATCCATTAATTACGATTCGTGAAATAAAATGAGCAACGAACTTGAAGAAACGTTCCATTCTCTGCAATTTCGGTGATTTTGAAACATTCTATGGAGATCGAAGAAAAGTGAATTCAAAATTTACGAGAATACTCCAATGTATTATAGATTTAAGGTATCAAATTAAGATAATGAGTGTTTCACAGAAGCACGACCGTCCATATAGAATAAGCTATGTCGCACAATTAGTGAAAAATACAATCATACAAAAATATAACAATAAACACTGAAGAAAATTCATTTAATAGAGAAATAAATTACAGTATCTATTATTAATAAAAAATAATCTTCAACATCTGGAAGATCGTCTGTTAACACATTATTGAACAAAATGGTATCGGATAAAATATTGAACTTTTATGAAAAATAGTATTGCCATTTTAATTTTTCTAACATTAATTTATAAAGTGTTCAGATATTTTTATAACACCAAAATTCACTTTTTTTAACACTTCTTCTTATATTTAAAGAAAACCGTTTGTTCTAAATCAAAGATTTTTTACTCCGACATCTATACAATATAGTTCAGTATACTGCAAAATGTTTTTGATCTTTTGTCCGTATTTATTTTAAGTATAATACGGCATAGAAATCAAAGTTATGCTAATGTCCGAACATTTTCTGGCCTGACTGTATAACCGGGGTTCGGCCTTATTTATTAAGATATTCGTAAAAAATGCCGGTATCGCTACAAAGTATTCTTGACTACAGTTATGCGTATTTGGCAATGCGAGCGTCAGTATTAGTTGCAGGTTACCTTTTGTTTTGGGGGGCACGAGGCCGGTGCGGGTTCCCAGGGCGTAGGACCACGCCCTGGGAAACCCCGATGAATCTGATGTTCTCCTATAGCCGGGTGGTGGCTGGTCGGCGCCCTTGGCGCCCGACAGTTTGCCGATCCGGTGCGGAGAACTTCGGAGAAGTTGGTGGGCCCGTACCGGCCAAGACCACTCACCGCACCTTCTTGTGGGGCCCCCCGTCACCCTGCACCGGCCTTGACCGGTATAGGGTGCGAAAGAGTGAGTGGCATCAGGATGGGAACCTTTATTGACGACCGGCGATATAAATAAAAAACATGAATAACGAAATAAAGCAAGAAATCGTTTACGGTGCAGGGGAGGGATACCCCAGTATCGGCGCAGCCGCGGGTTGTAAAGCGGGCCCCGCTGCGTCGTCATCGAACAACCGTGGCCGTCCGGGGGTGAGCCGCCAGGCTCCCGGACGCGCTCATGCGTCTGGCGAAAGAGGCACGCGAGTCGGAAGGCCTCGGGGGGGTCGGGTGAACCCGACGTTGCGACCGGCCTGGGACCTTCGTGGGGCGGGATGCGGCGGCGGC
>JACXIM010000148.1:51623-63318 GCA_014737505.1 Bombus sibiricus | reverse complement strand
AGGGTAACGCCTCCGCCGCGACCGCCCGCGGCGGAGGCGCGGGATGTCGTACGCGGCGGGGGGACACGTCCGCGGGGGATTCGGACCCCGCGTGGCTGCCGGACCCCGACAAAAGGAAAAAGAGGGGAGCGAGGTGCGGGGCGGACGCCAGCACCGGCGCCGTCGCCGGGACCGCCGCTGTGGTCACCGCCGCCCCTACCGTCCGCGGCGGTGCCGATGGAAGCGAAGATGCGCGGCAGGACAAAAGGAGAATTTGTCCGATGAAAAAACAAGGGACTGTCAAAGACGCGGAACCGACTCACGGTCAAGAAGAGGAGGACGGCGCATACCTGCGGAGGAAGGTACGACATCTGGAAAGCGAGATCAGTCGTCTCCAAGAGATGGTAGAACGGCTGACCAAGGAACGCACAGTGTTGGCAGCAAGGGCCGGTTATAATGATGGTGAAGGACATGAGGTGGGGATCACCTCTAGGAGAGGGGCGAAGGGAAACGACCTCGGGGCCCTAGCGGGAGAGATTATGGGTCCCCCTCCCCCACCTCCCCCTCACCCCTGGCCAGCGTCGCGCCGCTTCCGCTGTCCCGACGGGTCGGGGAGATATGCCAAAAAAGAGAAGATAGCGGACATATTCGGTGGTCCGGGCCCCCGTGATTCGCTAGAGGATCTGAAGATCCTTTTCTTTCGTAAGGTGGAGGAATTGTGGCGAGAAATTATGCCAGGGGGAGCGGCCCTCTCCGCTACGGACGCTGCCGCCGCCGCAAGAACCGTGCAAGCAGGGTCGCGGCCGGCAAGGGACACCTCGCGGTCGACCATGGAGTCGTCGGCTGATGAGGCAGGATTCACCACCGTTGTAGGAGGAGGAAAAGGAAGACCGAGGCGAAAGAACAGGAAACCAGCGGCGCAGTCTCTTCCAACGGTCCGTGTACCGACCGAGGGCGCGAGAACCGGGGGACAGGTATCGTCATCCCTGCCGTCGTCGACGCTGCGGGCTGGTGTCCCGGCGCCCGGGGGGGGGGGGGCGGCCGGCGGTGGCGGATCAGAGGCGAGGACTTTCGCGGAGGTGGCCGCTCGGCCTCCGGTGCGAACCCGCACGGGGAGAGAACTCATGCGGGGAGCGGGTGGCGACGGCGGAGGGGGAGCTACCGGGACGGGGAAGGGACGTAGTGTTGTCGAACGGGACGCGCGCGGTAAAGATGCGCCTGGCCTTCCCCGACCCCCGCGGAGTGCCGCGCTATCCCTCACTGTGAGGGACGGCTCGGGCTTCACGTACAGGGATGCGATGTCGGTGGTGAAAAGGGAGATTAAGCTCTCCGAAATCGGCATCGCGGAGTTAAGACCGAGAAAGGCGATCACAGGGGCGTTGCTGTTCGAGATCTCAGGCCAGGACGCAGGGAACAAAGCATCGGGACTAGCCGAGCGGATGACGGCCGCGCTAAAGGACTTGCCCGCGAAGGTGGCTGTGCCGCGTAGGACGGCCGAGCTAAGAGTGACCGGACTGGAGGACTCAGTTACCCCGGCAGAGGTGGAGGCCGCTGTTGCCGAGGCCGGGGGCTGCCGTGCCGACGAGGTCAGCGTGGGAGTCATACGCTCCACTCCTCGGAGCCTCGGGTCGATGTGGCTGCGCTGCCCGTTGACAGTGGCCAGGAAAATCAGCGGAGGGAGGATTAATATAGGTTGGTCAGCGGCGAGGGTCTCCCCCCTCCCGGCGCGCCGTCTCCACTGCTTCAGGTGCATGGAATCGGGTCACGTACGCCGGGACTGCACGTCGATGGTCGACCGGTCAGAGCGCTGCTACCGATGTGGGGCGGAAGGACATCGCGCCAGGGACTTCTCGGCGCGAGTACCCAAGTGTCCGGTGTGCGCGGACCTTGGGCTGCCCGCGTCACACCGCATGGGGTCACTGTCTTGCGAACCGCCGGTCCGTAAGAAAAGGGCCGCACAGGAGGTAAGGACCGCTCCAGGCAACGATGGGAACGCGGCGACGAGGGGAAAAACCACGCCGCCATCAATTGGCCCCACGAAGGCCAGAGGAGAAGATGGAGAAGTCGGACTCACCGACTGCGAGGGAAACGGCCCGGAGGAGGCTATGGAGACGGAGCCTTCCCCGACGTAAGCGGAGGAAGAAGAGGAGGACACCTGCTCTTGCAGTGCAATCTTAACCGCTCCCGCCGGGCTCTGGACTTGATGTTCCAGACCTTGGCGGAGCGGCGGAGCGGCGGATCGGGTTGGCAGCGGTGACCGAACCATACAGCGTTCCTGACGCGTCGCGGGGCGCTGGGGATCTGACCGGCTTGGTCGCCGTATTCTGGTCTGGGACCGCAGGAGACCCCCCCTGCTCGGTGATCGAGCGAGGACGGGGCTTCGTGGCCGTGAAATGGGGAGATTTGGCCGTGGTGGCCGTTTACGTGTCGCCCAACATCGGCCGGGCGGAGTACGCCTCCTTCCTGGACGGACTCGCGGCTTGCGTGAGGCGCTTGGGCGCCTGTCCGTCACTGGTCCTCGGGGACTTCAACGCCCATTCAACGGCATGGGGCTCCCGCAGGACCAATGGGAGGGGGCACGACGTGCAGGACTGGGCGGCCGCACTCGACCTCCGGCTTATAAACCGGGGATCGTCCAGCACGTGCGTGGCGTGGCGGGGCGAGTCCGTAGTGGACCTCACGTGGGCGAACGCTGCCGCATCCCGCCGTGTTTCCGGTTGGGCCGTGTCCCCGGAGGAGACCCTCTCGGACCACCTCTACATTTTGATGGAGGTGGAGGTTGATGGCGCAATGAGCGGCCATCCGCACTGGGCGTGCGGACCCACCGGCTCAATGACCCACCGCGACGAAGACTTCGTGGCAGCGGCCGCTATGGCCATCGCCTGGTCGGAAGAATCCCCGACCGATGAGGGCGCGGAGGCGGGTGCGGTCCGGCTAAGGCGCGACATGCACGCGATCTGCGATTCGTGTATGCCGCGGTCGGGACCCCCGCGTCGCGCTGGCGCGGTGTGCTGGTGGTCCGAGGAGATCGCTCGTCTCCGCGAAGCGTACATCCGCGCCCGGCGCCAGTACACCAGATCTCGCCGTAGACGGCGGGTGGACGAAGCCGCGGTGGCCCATCTGTACGGGGCCTACCGCGAAGCGCGGAGACCCCTGCAGCGAGCCATCAAGGACGCGAAGAGGCGGGCTTGGGAGGAGCTTCTGGCCAGCGTCGACTCCGATCCCTGGGGGCGCCCTTACAAGATGGTGCTAAATAAACTCCGTCTATGGGCGCCCCCCGCAACGGAGAGCATGGACCCCCGGTTTCTGGAGGAGGTTGTCGGCACCCTGTTCCCGGGAACAGCGGGCGAGGCAGACGGCGGACTTACCGGGGAGGAGGAGCGGGAACCTCAATCGCCGGAGGAAGAGCCACGTGACACCGCGGGAGGCTGGAGCTCGGAATTGGGAGTCGCCGAGGAAGAATTGGCGGAGGCTGTCGGGAAGATCGGAGCACGAAAGGCCCCGGGTCCCGACGGAGTTCCATCCCGCTTATGGAAAGATGTCGCTGGGGCCTTGGCCCCGAGACTAATGCGTCTGTTCACCGTATGCCTCTCCCGGGGCGAATTCCCCGTTTCGTGGAAGGAGGGGCGGATGGTCCTGCTGCCGAAGCCGGGACGCTCTCCAGATTCGCCTTCCGCCTTCCGGCCTGTATGCCTTCTGGACGAGGCTGGCAAGCTACTGGAGAGAGTGGTGGCTGCCCGCCTCGAATCGCATCTGTCCCGGGGTGTTCCCGGGCTGCACGACGGCCAGTTCGGCTTCCGAAGGGGGCGGTCTACAGCTGACGCTGTCGCCCGTGTCCGCTACTTCGTAGAGGAGGCGCAGCGGCGTGGTTGCGTAGCGTTGGCGGTGTCGCTTGACGTGGTAAACGCCTTCAACAGCATCCCCTGGGACAGGATATGCCGGGCCCTCGAGTTCCACCGGGTACCCGAGTACCTGCGGGATGTGGTTCGGGCGTTCCTCCGGGACAGGAGCATCGTCTACACTGTCCGGGGCGGGGGGATAACTGGGAGGGCGGTGCACCGCGGGGTCCTGCAGGGCTCGGTGTTGGGCCCGTTGCTGTGGAACATCGCGTACGACGCGGTGCTGCGGGCTCCGATGCCTCCGGACTCGGCGCTGACGTGCTACGCCGACGACACGTTGGTGCTGGTTTGGGATACGGCATGGGATAGAGCGGTCCGTCTGGCAGAGCTGGCGGTGGCCTGTGTCACGTAAAATGACACAAAAGAAATGGAAATATAAAAAAAAGGAAATTCAGAATGAAAGATAAAAAGAAACTTTATTTTTTTCTAAAACAGTTCACAAATGTTACTTCCTAGCTCTAGGCGTGACTTTTCAAGACTGAGACTTACAACTCGATTTTTTGATCGGACACGGTTATTTGTCTTTTGTCACCCCTCAATATCCCCACCATCCAACCGCTTGTTAGGCGTCCGCGACCGTTGCCACGCGCCTTTTTTTCGAATATTCGACGGAAGGAGCGTTGAGATATTGATGGCTCATTAGGTACTTTGGCGACATACATCGTTGCCGAACGCCGCTTCAGCTTTATGCCCGTCAACAGTCCATCAGATAGAAAAAGGGTGCCGGTCGTGACACCTGCGTGGTCGCCGAGATTAAGAGATTGGGGTTGAGGGTGTCCCCTGAGAAGTCCGAAGCGATGTGGTTCTGCCGCAGGGCTGATTACGGGACGCCTCCAGCGGGCTATCACCTGAGGCTGGAGGGGGCTGAGATCAGGGTCGGAACCAACATGAGGTATCTGGGCCTGACCCTCGATAGCCACTGGACCTTCGGCGCTCACTTCGAGCGCCTGGTGCCGTCTGTCGAGGTGACAGCGAACGCCTTGGGGCGCTTGCTGCGTCGGCTGCGCGGACCTGGCGCCGGGTTGCGCCGGCTGTATGCCGGCGTGGTTCGATCGAGACTCCTCTATGGAGCTCCGATCTGGGCGAAGGAGCTGATGNGCTAACCGTCGCAGTCTCCTGCTGGTCAGGAGGCTGCACAGGACGGTGGCCATCAGGGTAGTGAGAGGTTACCGCACCATTTCGGGGGCGGCAGCGGCGGTGCTCGCCGGGTTTCCCCCGTTTGAATTGCAGGCCCTGAGGTGTCGCGAGATATATCTCTGCTCTCGGGGTCTGTCGGGCGGGGTTGGCCCGGTGGACGTCGACGTTAGAGTTCGGACTCGGCGAGTATTGCTCGACAGATGGCGCGCCGGCCTCGACACGAGACCGGGCGCTCCGGGGTTGAGGGTTCTCGGGGCCGTCCTTCCAAACTGGGACGTTTGGTTGGACGGTGGCGGGCCTCCCCTGACCTACACGGTGACACAGATGCTCACCGGACATGGTTGCTTCGATGAGTACCTGCACCGAAACGGGAAAGAGGCGACCGCGCGTTGCCACCACTGCGATGCGACCGAAAGAATTAGGCGGCGGGGGCGCGGCGGAAGGCGCGGTCGCGGCGGGAGACGCGGGCGTCTCGCGGTGCGCTGGGTCCGATGTGCCCCCCGGAGTGGTTCAAATTTAGGCGCTGGCAACTGAGCGCCCGGGGCCGCCAAGCGGTCCGATAGGGGACCGGACTGCCTGGCACGGCGACTCTGGAGACCAGGCGCGGTGTGACATGGCCGCACACCGCTCCATTAGGCGATGTATTGTGCGCGGAGGGGGGCCCGGTGTGTCGTCGCACCGGTTCCCGGGCCCCTCTCGATCGCAGCCGAGACGGTCGTCGTGGAGGTTTTAGTCGGTTGGAGTCCGGCACTACCACGCCGCTTTCCACAAAAGCGGCCTGGTGTCCGTGCCGATTTCCTCCACGTTAATAAAAAAAGAAAAGGTTACCTTTTGTTTAGAAACGAAGGGTAAGACGTGCAAAGGCTTAAAATAGTGGCACAACTACATAGACGATGCTGCAACATATGCCTACTATAACTTATCTACTATAACGTATATACTAGCTCAATAAAAACAGAATATCATCATTTATTAGGTTTAAGTGTGGGTTAGAGTTTTCACCGACCGCTGCATGGTGGGCGCAAACGGTTGCGTGAAGTAATAATAAATTAATTATAAAAATAGTATGCGTAATGTACTATAAAAATAATAAGTGAATGAGTAATTGATATTATTTTAGGAAATAGGATAATCGTTATTGTACACTTATTATAGGCGGATGATTGAAGGCTTGCAAACTCAAGAGTGTCTATCACAAAATAATAACGTTCAATCCTGGACTCTTAGAGATAAAACAAACCTATATCTTTTCAGAGCAGCCTTTCGATCAATATCGTGCTATTTTATGTATTTTTCATTGCTTAGTTAAACATTTTATTTTGGATATAATATTAAAGTCTAATATTAAAGTTTAATATATTGCTTATAACCACGTACTCCAAAGTAGCAATCTTGTTCTGTCAGTTATGCATTAGAACTGGCAATTGTATAAAAAATGGGGCTGAACTTAACTGTAGAAAACTAAAAATCATTGTCTTTTTTTTATCTGTAATCTTGTAGTTTTCAATGTGTGGAATCCACAAATCCAAGTTTGCAATTGCGGGATCCAATGATTCATACCATATGACTATGCAAAGCAAAGCATCTTCAGAGTATTTTACATTTTTCTTTGGCGCCAAATGGGCTTATGTCCATTATATCGTCCAATGAGTTGACCACACAGATCAGCATTCACACGAGTTCGACTTCTGTTTACATTATTCAAAAATGTAGAGGATCGTTTCCATCAAAAATGCCACCAAAATGACCTTATTATGACGGCAAAAACGTCGCCATAAAAATTCGCACAATCCTTATCTTTGTCCCCATCCTTAGCTGGTCTCTAATTGAATTCCATTTTTTGAGTATGCGTACATGTTACATTGAGTATATTATATTCGCAAAAAAATTAGTTCGTACTAACATAATTGACCGTCTAGCGGCAACCGGAAAATAAATACAGTAAACATTCGATAACTGCGAAAAGTTGCATAACACGATAAAAAGAGAGCGAAAAAACAACGCAGTGGTGAAAAAACGCGAGTGACTTCTCTAGAGGCATTGGAAGAAACTGTTACCTACAGGCCTTTACCACTGATATTGTTGCAATTCATCGTTCACACGAACTTTTACTGAACTGTCTCGAGATTCAATTTAATGTAACCGAGTTTCTTTAGAGTATAAAGACAGATCTGGGGCTAAAGGAGGATGCATGCACAGACTTGTAGAAAAATACTTTAGTAAGTTTGCTTAATAAAGTTCTATTACAGACCGATGATTGAAACGATGTTGAAAGGCGAGTTCCTAAGGGTGGACATCCGAATTTTCGCATTTGCCATTTTTTTAAGATGAATGGAAAATTAGAAGTAATTGGTGGGTACATGTTCCAAAGAAGGTCCAGCACCTGTGAACCGGTCGCATCAAGTAGCAACAGGTTTTACTGTTCTTTAAGGTGAATCTCTCTGGTAATGGGAGAACACTCTAACCTGAGCATACGGATAAGACCAGGCACTTGCAATGTTGATGTTTTTTATTAAAAAAAGGAATAAATATTTCAATTCATAGATTACTTATGCAACACTTCAATTTGCCGAAAACAAAAAAAGAATATGAAGAAACAGCAATATTGCAGCCTTTTTTCAAAAAGTAATCGAACTACTTCGGGTGTGCTGTATGCTTGAGTCATATCAGAATGAGAGACCAAATATATACAAAATACATGCAACCAAACACGTTTGACTCAATAGGCCAAAATGATTACCATCCACGTGCAGTCAGTGACTTCATAAACTGTACTCATTGAAAGATCCAGGGTCCAATGTATTTGTTACGTCACGAGGCTTACCATAGGCCATATTCCTAACCGTCGCTCGTGGCACTAGTGTCGCAGACGGACCGTCTCATCTGCCTGACAAATATACAATGTAGCGACAAGCATCAAACAGAGCGATTTCTAGAAACGTCGATTCGTGACCGTTATTTTATATCGCACAAAGAAGGTGGCATACGTGATCATAGGCGCAAACGGTGGCGTGATCCGAGCGTAGTGGGGGTCGTCTCCCAGAGAAGACAAATAAAAGATCGAAGGGCAATCAGTACCATTTGAGGAGTCAAAGGTTATGCATCGAGAGGTTCTGACAAATAAAACTAAAGTCGCTTAGTCTACCAAATACATCAAGAAATATTCTAAAGTCGTGTCGAATTACTGTATCAAATTAATTGTATAATCGTTAAATAATTTGTGGCGTGTTCATTATATTATTTTATATATTGTCAAATATACCATTTTATGTTAACCCTGTTAATTCAGTGTTAACCTCATTGAACCACCTCTGTTATCTTAACCGAAACAGGGGAACGATCGATTCGTGGCGTCGATTATCAAAATCGTAGCGAGAATTTACGCCTCTCGCTGACGCGCTTTCCTCGCGATCGCGTCTCTCCGCAAACGGTCGTAACATTTGGTCCTTCGAGCCGGATCACGTGTCAAGTGAAAACTGTACACCAGTGACACCCACTACCATACAGTGCCACGTGCATACCATACCACTACCATACAGTCCAACATAAACAGCAGCAGAAATGTTACCACTTCAGCGAAGTCAGTAACGCCAAGGGCCGTCAGTTTTGAAGAGGCATAACCCGGTGGTTGACGAACGCAACTACGCAGTCTCACGCCAACAACTAGAGGCTCAACTTCTGCAAGGAAAAGTCTTACACGTCAAACAAGACATTCACCGTGACGAGCAACATTTAAACTCACAACTACAAGGTAAGCTCGTTCATTGTATTGTCTTTATAATGCGCTATACCAATGGAAATCACAAACAGAATTACTTCTTTGCATCGGAGACGAGGCTTCTAAATCGGCCGATTTACTACTTTATCAAAACGACTCGATGAATATGAACAATCCACCCAACTGAATAAAGCCTTTTTAGCGGCCTACAATACAATACTCGACGACACGTGGAAACAATACAGACTATTACAAGAGGAAGTAGATGATTTAGGCGAGGAGGAAGACGCGCGCGTTTGCGAAATAACAAACACATATTACGATTTGGTAGTACGAATACACACACTTACAGAAAATGCATCAGCTTCGTCGTCGAAATCGCCAAGCTGCGATTCACTCAATGTCGCCGAGCCGACATCAATTAAATTACCAGAAATTCAGTTAACTACTTTCGACGGTACCATCGAGAATTGGCATTCATTTTACGACTCCTTCTCGTCCACTATAGATCGAAGCGAACGACTGACACCCGTACAAAAATTTTATTATCTCCGGTCATCCTTGACCGGAAAGGCCGCGCGAAGCATCNCAATAGTTAGACATTACAGAGATAAATTATCCAATCGCTATTGACGTTCTAAAAGACAAATTTGACTGTCACCGTCAAGTTTGCATGCGTCACTGGGACTTGATTTTCGACTATCCGAAAATAACTAAGGAGACACCCGAAGCCGTAGACGATTTTCTTGAGACGGTCAAAGTAAATCTCCAAGCTTTAGAAAGACTAGGTGAACCAGTCACATCAAACGTTGTTCTCGTCAAATTATTCACATCGAAGCTACCGTCAGCCACCATTCACAAATGGCAACGCACATTACCGGACAAAAAAATGCCGTCATATACACACTTGGTAGACTTTCTTAAAACACGGACGAACGGCGATAGGACAAGCTCAACATCAACCGCGATAAAAAGGGCGTCCGATCATCATAACCGACAGCGACAACACGCGCCGCGAAGCCACACTTTCACCACTACACATAGGACGTTGGCGTGTCCAACTTGCCTAGGATAACACGAAATATGGAACTGCGATGTCTTCAAGGCAAAGTCTGCCAAGAAGCGCCTTGAAACGGCCAAAAAGGCATCACTCTGTACTAATTGCCTAGGTAAGGGACACACTCTTGCTCAATGCTCCGCCGGTTCATGTCGCATATGCAGACAGCGACATCATACATATTGGCATCAATACCAAGGTCTCGGCAAATCACGAACATCTAGTGAACGATCATCGAGCTGTCGATCGTCGAGCGACCGATCATCAAACGGACGATCATCACCTAGTTCACCGACACCTCGTTCGTCACATCGTTCGAGATGCGCATCCACGTCTCCGCGAACGTCTCCCTGAACGTCTCCCCGAACGTCTCCCCGAACGTCCCAAAACGCGAATCTCGGTTATCACGAACAAAGGTAACCGAATCAAATACATCGTCCAGTCCTCAACGACAAGGAAAGCAATGCCTACATCAGACGACTTTAATACGGACCGAATCACAGAAAACGACTCAGGATTCACTGACCTTGCTTCATTCTGAACCATTGCATGACGATCTCTTAGTCACAGCGTAAGTCAACATCCTTAACAATAAAATTCAACCATTCCGTTGTAGAGCTCTGCTCGAAACCGGTTCTAGCATGAACTTTATCACTGAAAAACTCTCCAACTCCAGGGTTGGTACTTGTGGGTAAATGCAATGTCGGTGGGTTGTGTACTTATAATATAGCGGATTTGCGAAGGTGTCCGGTGAGCCGAACGTTCAAACAAATGTAATTTTGAGTAATATTTAGACTATAGGAGGCGTGTATGACGGAAGGATATACAAATGCGAACCGAATGAGTATTATTGTATCCACACATTTCGGCACACATATATATGTCGGAGATGTAGGGACGTCGTGCCTTTCTTATGGAATTTTGGGAAGATCCCCAATACTTTGGTTTAAACTATTTATTATAGCTGTACTTAAATAATAGCACTTAGAAGTAGTAGTTGTGATACGATCTGATTATGATTGCCCGAGATTTGTGACAGTGGGCTTGTGCTCGAGGTGGCACAACCGGTCACCGAACGTAGCCACGGTCACAGGATGAACGTTTTTACCTAACAGAAGAAGTACGAATATTGAGGGACACACGCTGTATTAACAAACAAGCCCCAAGCAGGAGCACTGTCGGCCCTACGCGGGTCTGCCTAATAATGGCGCCTGGAATTTTGTTGATATCCCCGGTCAATATGCAATTGACAAATGTGACCGTATCAGTCTTTTATTCTTGTCATCACCTTGGAGAGTTTACTCACATCGTCTTGTCAGTCCGAAAGAAACCGAGCGACACAGCTAACGTCACTTTATGCTTCAAAATATATTCTATTGAACAAAGAGTTCCCCGTTGACCGCGGATTCGTTATTAAACCTAAGAACATTGTCTTTAACATATAGAGTGTCTAAACACCACGTATAATTGTCAAACTCTGTTAAATCAACATTTGTACATATAATTGTAAATATAATCTCCATTGAACAACAACGATGGCTCGTCCTAATGAACATATGTTACACGCCCCTAAGTCTAACGCCAACCCAACAAATATAACTGCGTATTATATATAGTGTAAGTTGTTAATTTTTGGGTGTGTAAGGGATGGTTAACTAGTTGATATAGTAATACTATATGGGTTGATGGCTTATCTACGGTGACGTTTTGGCTTTGCTATGGATTATGATTGGCACTCTTTTTGTCCCTGGTCTATGCGCTAAATTTAATACAAATATGGATAAGTTCATTAACAGTAGGTTTAGGGGACCCGTCAACTTGACGGATTTTAAACTTCGAAATGAAATATCCCAAAAACCATAGCATTAATTTTAACCATTTTGCGTCGTAAATTAATCATTTCAT
>JACXIM010000148.1:39949-50797 GCA_014737505.1 Bombus sibiricus | reverse complement strand
ATTGGACTAGGTTCCAAGCGTTTTCCATGAAAATATTGCAAGAAAGACGAGTGCAAGAGAGGATTGTGGAGAGGAGGAAGAGACAAGCTAGTAGACTGAATTGAGAAGATTGAACTATTGAGGGGTACACACTAAGACCAACCCTGAAGTTATGTCGAAAGGCGGTTCCGGGGTTGGTTCCTGTACCATAAGAGGAGCGAATAGAGGAGGGGATTTTAGTGGTTACAGCGGCTCCATCCGCCGAGTCCCACATACTCAGTTACTGGGTATGCGTAATAGGATTTTCCCCTCCTCGAGGAAAAAAAAGGTTTGCGCAATATATGCCGAATAAGCCTCATAAATTGGGCATTAAGTTTTTGTTAGCAGTTGACGTCCAAACAAAATATATTTCGGATGGTTTCCCTTATATGGGGAAAGATGAAACTCGATGTTCAAGGGGAAAAAGAACAAGATGACATTGTTTTCTCTCACATTTATATAAATTAGAAAACTGCACGCTTACTGTGTATAAAATTCCTCCTTCTAAACACCAAACATACAGGTGTATAAGTAGAAGACAATTATAACCGTGTTCCAAAAACCATTGCTTTTTATAGTAAAACAAAGTTGTGGTATGGACGTCGTTGGCCAGGGAGACCAGGGAAAGCAGGGAGTTTCCGATAGTCCCTTCAAGTTTTTTTCAATATTTTAGATTTGACAGCGATAAACGCGTGGATATTATGTAAAGAGTGCACCGGATCGAAAATATCCAGAAAGGACTTCATATTTTGTTTGGTCGAGGAATTAGCTGGAGAAAACAAGGAGAACATCAGAAGATGCCAAAGATCAGAAGCTTCATTTCTGTCACATTCAACGTCAGAAGTGCGAAAATGTTGCCAACTGAGCTACTGAAAAAAAATAGAAATAATAATTGTTGTATATATTGCAAAAAGTTCGAATGCGGAAAATGCACTAACAAAATGCAGTATATTTGTAAAAAATGTGCTCAATAAATGTGACTGCCCTATACCATTAATATTATTGTTATCATTTCCGTGATAATTATTAAAAAAAAGACATGTTGCTTATTAATAATTTATTTAAACGTAAAGCCTAATATTGTTCAATTCAGGCTTAATTTGAATAAATCGATTTTTTAAAGAAAATGCGTATTTTCGTTTACCCGTCAATTTGACGGGCGCTCGTAGAGATAGTTGTATAAGAAACGCCCGTAAACTTAGTGTTAAGGAGAAAAAAGTTACGGCGCAGGGGGTTTCGGAGCCCTCCAAGCCCCGTTGGTGCTTCGAGTGGTGTACCAGACTCGACCCGACGGTCATCTAGTGACTGGACGAACAAGGGGAAAAGGGTCGATCCCACGGCCACCTCTCGCTCGGGTAAAGCGACCGGGGATCAATTACTTTCGGCGAGCGACAGCGAATGTGGGAGATTAAGTCGTGCAAGGTCAGGCGCTCTTTTAATTGAGGGCGCAGTACAATTGGTAATCCTGGCGGGATGATAAGCAAGATGATTTGGAAGACTTATGTCCTACTAATCCAAATGACGACAGAGAGTTGGTAATGATGTTGAGTGGATTGAATGCAATGACGCTAATTTCGTATGTTGCCAGCGAGTTGAAAATGAATTTTAGGAAAGTCAGGCGTTTCGTTAAGCTGGATGCGAAAACGATGAAGGGAGTGTGTAGAAATTTGAGGAATTTAGATCTGTTGCAGTTCTGGTTATCCTTTTATGCCGATAAGGGTATCACGGCAATTATGGTATACGCATGTAGCAAATGGAACGAGTGGAGAGTACTCATCGTGGACGAATATACGTGTAAAGAACACCTGAACTACAGAGTAAACGTGAGTACACGCTTTGATGTATGTGGTTGTTTCGAATGTGCACGACGTGGACTTGGATCCCGGTCTGCAGCCATCTTGTTTGGTCGCGTGAACTAGAGATTTGTAAGAGTGACGACTTGCGGTGGTGAATTAAACTGTCATGGAATATGTGAGACATAGAGCCGAACTCAGTTGTGAATGTTGGTTTAAAAGTAAAATTTATATTTAAATAGAATATATTAAGGTTAAAAAGCGGAAATTATATGTACATTAATGTATTAAGTTGTTATAGCGGTATAAATTGTAGGAACGANTAACCTATTGGTGAGCACACATTATGTTACGTAGGGCGACACTCTACCTAGACCAGGCCACACGCCGCGGGCAAGCTGGCAACCATATGTCCGCACATCCTTACTGCATAGCCTCAATCGTCTTAAAAACCGACCATAAATCTCAGGCATGTCTAGCTAAGGTCCTTCAGACCGAACAAACATCTCTGCACTAAAACGTCTTCAATAGGTCATTGTTTATTACGGGAAGACACGGGAAAGTTAGTTTTTTTCACGTCCGATATTCCACACCCGCAACTATCCATCGAGGCCAGCTAAGACCCTTCCTAGTCCGCCAACCTTCCTTTATCCAATCAGAAGCAATGTCTACTACCCTCACTTTCCTAACCAAAAATTGTCATGAACAAATCAGATTTCTTCACGTCATTAGACCCACCCATCGCAAGCTGCCTCCGATGCATCAGTCTTACAGAAAGTCAGTCTTCATACATTTTTCGAACCATCGACATCGAAGCGTAAGTCGCGCATAACACATTGTTACTCTGGGTATCAATCGAACTTAATTATGTCCTCTAGTCAAGAAATTGTTTGAAATAAATATCAATTTATTGGTGTTAAATCAGTGCAAACTCATTGAACCACCCTTATTATCATAATAGAAATAAGGGGATCGATCATTTCGTGGCGTCGATTATTTAATCGTAACGGGAACTTACAACTCTCGTTGACGTGTATTCTTGCGATCGCGTCTCTCCGCAAACGGTCGAAACACATAATAAATAACACATAAATAACATAATAAATAATATATAATATACAATACATAATAGATAATACACAATACATAGTGTATAATTCATAATTAATAGTTTTAAATAATTTATAAATTAATAATTCATAGTCCATAATTTATAATTAATAATGGATAATATGGATGATGCAGTAAGTTAAATTTAAATTTACAGCTGCGTATATAAGGATTCGATATATTATGACGACGTTAGCTTGTATTGGGATTATGATTGTCTTGCGTTTGGGTGGCGATTTTGATAGATACATATGACGACTGGCTATGCCCCTGGACTATGCTTTTCATTTATGAAAACATGGATAAGTTTGTAACAGAGAAAAAAATTACGGCGCAGGGGTTTCGGAGCTCCCAGGCCCCGTCGATGTTTCGAGTGGCGTTCCAGGCTCGACCCGACGGTCATCTGGCGACTGGGCAAAGAATGAAAGGATGGTGGGTCCCGGGGCCCCCCCTTGTTCGGGAAATACGTCCGGGAATCACAGTTACGAAGAATGTGAGTGCGAAGTCGAAGGAGGAAATCAGAGGTGCAGGAGAAAGGGTAATAAAGGGGCGAGGGGTACCTCCCCCCCAAGAAGAACACCAATCTCCTTGAATTCACCAGCGATATACGAGAGGTGGTGGAGAAAAAGGGTTCCGGCAGCTTAAAGGCCAGTGGTGGACGGGTGCCGCCGAGAATAGTCTCGGTTGCTACCGGCAAGAAGGGATTTTAGGCTCCAGTCGTGGAAGGAGCCATCGGAGGGAAGGGAAATTCCCTTGTAATTTGGTCGAGTTTGGCGGTGAAATCGGCTAGTGAAACAGTTAAAGAGACGGTTAACGCGTTTGAAGGAGAGGTTTCCGTTTCGGAGAGTAGCTGCTACAACACTCCAATGGTGACTAAAACCATGCAATTGGGGGAACCACTCATTAGAGCGGCGTTGAAGAGCCAAAGGAGTGCATCAAGAGTGGAGTCGAATAGAGAAGACTGCGTGTTATTCAGACTCGACGAGTGAGAGGAGGGGCCTTTACTGAAATGAAAATGGCGGTGGGCAGGCTCCATACGTATGCCATAAGGGACACAAAGGTAAGGGAAATAACCGATATGAAAGCGACCTGTGCTTGGGACAAACTGATGGAAGTATTGAGTAAGAAGGGACGTAAACATAGGGGGGAGGTGGATAGGCTTACCGAGGTTAACGTCGCGACGCAAACTTCCCCTCCGATGACCTAGGTCGGAATAGGGAGCGGGAGCGTGAGGAACGTGGTGGAGCATAGTAGCAAAAGGAAAATTGTGTCACCGCTAGAGGATAGAAAGGCTGATGATATGAAAAGTGCTAAGAGAGGCGATACCTCGTACGCGGAGGTATGCAGGGAGAGGAAAAGGAGTGAAGCGCACCTCGGGGTTAGAGACGCATACGATTCTGGAGGGGAATAGACTGTCCAGAGGGGCAGGAAGAAAAAAAGAAGGACTAGAGAGAGGAGTAATAATGGGGAATTGAGGTCACCGTTTAACGAGGGACAAAGAGAATTGATGCCTAGAATTCGGAATGGACCTGAGGCCCTCTTGGTGAAAGTCCGGGAGGGTGAGGAATGGTTCCATACTTATAAGGAGCTACTAGTAACTAAGCAGGCATTGGGCGAGAGCACGGGCGACAGACGAACAAGGAGCAGGGACATCCTCGTGGAATTGAAAGCGGGGGTCAAAGGGGGCGATGTTGCCCTCAAGATTAAAGAAGTAACAGGGGAGAGGGTCTGTGTTTCCTCCCTCCAGAGTAGGGTATCTGTGAAGGCTAGGGATACCGACCCGCTAGAAAGTAGGGAGGATCTGAAGCAGGATATAGCCAGTGGGCTGCGAGATCGAGGATGCAAGTATCGCGTAATAATTTAACAAATTATTGAAAAGAAGATGTCGATCTCAAACAGGAGATCGAACTCTTTATTTCCACACACTTGTACAATAAATGATATGCGGTTCGCAACGANTAGACTTTAATTTTTTGGGTAATTCAGACTTATGCAGACTGCAGACTCTCGCGGGTGATTTCGGGAGGAGTATTTATATTCTTTTATTTGTTGGAGTGGGAGAAAGACTTTGATCGTACGGATGTATCATATGGTTGGATGTTACTCTGAACTTTGTTTGTACGGATGTATCATGTTTAAAGTGACTGGATGTTACCCTGGCGATCACTCATGATAAAGCGGTTGGGATTAACTATCTTATCATGTAGTGAGTCAAATTTAGCCTGTTGCACTAGCATGGTGGAGGTCAAGTCGTTAAGGGCGGCACCGCAGGGCACGCAGACGGCGATTGCCGTCTTCGTATACTTCAGGCAAGGAAGGGAGCAAGAAAATAAGAACTGGTCTTACTATTGCCACTATGCGGGTCCCTTCCTAAGGTGATCAGATACTACAGGTGCCATGAGATGAGGCACATGGCGAATAAGTGTTCGTTTACTCCTGGTAAGGAGCGATGCCGGAAATGCGGCGAGATGGAGCACTCAATTACGAATTGCAGTAACCATCCGAAGTGTACGCTGTGTAGCAGGGGGTCCGAGGGACGGACTAACCACGTTATGGGGTCGTTAGCGTGCCCTATGTACAGGAAACTTATACAAAAAGGGACAGTTAAAGGGAGAGCACCCTGAATGTTGTGCAAATAAATCTGAATAGGAGTAAGCTTGAGCAGGACCTGATGCAGCAGCTTGCCTGGTTGTTATCATATCGGAACTGAATCGGCAACTTTCCTTCTGGTATAATGAAACGAAGGGGGGGTGCGTCTATTTGGGTAACTATATTCAATGGCCTCCAGCGAAGATACGTTGACTAAAGAGGAGGGGTAGAAGGAGTAAGGGGATTTAAGATTATTTCAGAGATCGAGGCGTAGAAATAAGGAGTGCGCCGCCCAGCTGAGAGCAGACTATAGGAAAAGTAAGAAAGCGCTCAGAATAGCTATCTTCTCGAGTAAGAGGCTGGCTTGGAAGGGGTTCACTGCTACCCTCGACCGTGAGGCTTGCCCTATAAAAGAGTCATAGCCAGGCTTAGAAGGATTAAGCGAAATGTGAGCCTTGGGAGGGAGGAGGCTGGGAACATTATTGGCTATCTCTTCTAAATTGAGGATATGGGCGTCTCGAATGAGGGTGAAACAGAGGATAATGGCGTTGGGACCCCGGAGCAGGAGACGTGGTCCATATGGAAGAGCTAAGAGAAGCGGTTGGCCGGCTGCATGTAAATAAGATTGTTGGTATTGAAGGGGTTCTGGGGTCAATCATTAAACTGGTCTTCGAGTTTAGAGCGCAAGAACTGCTCGTCATGATGAACTCTACTTATGAGATAGGTAGAGTTCCAGCGAAATGGAAAGTGGCCCGGTTGAACAAACCTGGTAAGGGTCCCAGGTTTGCCTCGTCGTACCGACCAATAAGTAGTCTACCAGCGATTAGCAAGGTATGAGAGAATACGTTCAAGTCGGCCATCGAGAAGTAACTGGGAATGGACCCGTATCATCGAAACCAATTTGGGCTCCGCAAGGGGAAAGGCACCATCAATGCCGTATCGCAGGTCTGCAAGTTTGCCGATTCATGCAGAAAGAAGGACTTAATCTGCATTATGATGTGCATCGATGTAAGAAATGAGTTCAATACCTTGCGTTGGGAGGCAATTTTGAAGGAATCGAGGCGTTGGAGTCTCTCTTACAAATTGAAGAGATTTCTCGCGAACTATCTGAAGGACCGTTTCGTAGTTCTCGGCAACCCGAGTGGTCTGATTGTGAGAAAAATTTCACTGGTGTTCCACAAGGCTCACTAGTGGGCTCGCTATTATAGAACTTAGTCTACGATGGCCTATTGGTCAGATTTGATAATTATGTTAATTTGAGAGCCATTGCATTTGCGGACGGCCTTGGTATGGTGGAGGGCATTTTGAACCTCCACATGAGGACGATCATCAATTGGTGTGACAATTCGGGTCTTCATATAACAAGGGAAAAACTGAAATCCTATTATTGACGAGAATGAGAGTCCCCGGGAATTTTAACGTAACTCTAGCAGGGAAGACATTGATCACACGCGAAAGGGTGAATACCTAGGCGTGGTGTTCGCCCCCTAGAGAAATTTGTATAATCATAATGAGGTAGTTTGTGCTAAAGCGGATGCTATTATAGGGACCATCAGCGGGCTCCTTCCTCACCTTTCGGAAGAGGAACAGAAGCATCGATCACTTCACCATGCAGTTGTTGACTGGGCATGGTATTTTCAATAACTACAGGGTCAGGTACTGACGATAAATGTTGGGATTGTGACGCGAGCCCGGATGACGCCGAGCATGTCTTATTAAGGTGTCCGAGATGGGCAGTTCAGCACACCACGCTAGAGAACATGACGGGGGATAGTTTTACCAAATCCCTTTCACCGTTGCACGTACCCCTTGAAATAATTTAACTCTTTTCTGAGAAGTTTTTTTCATGCAATGGTAAATAAGACGGATATGCGTTTAAGTGATCTCATTTAACCGAGACACCCTATATATACACATACATATGATAAATATTACTTGTCAAATAATTTTTATTGCTTTAGCACGACTGTGCGTTTTCGATATCTTTGAAAATATATTAAAAATCACAAAGTTGGAAAATCTTTTTTAAGATCTATTTCTATACAACACCAAAATATGATATTGATTCTGCTAAATATAAAAAAAATCTTACTCCATGTTTAGGTTGAGGATAAATTCATTTCACAACAATGAAATACGACAAACAAAAGTAGTCGAATATCTGGGACTATACCTGAGCTCAAAATTAAATAGCTCGTATAAAAAAGATACAACAAATAAAAATTAAAAAGAAAGACATCTATGTGATGGAGGAAATTCAGCGAATATCCGATAAATACAAGTGGTGAACAATAAATCACCCAAACCCGTTAAGCCAATAAACTGTACACTGACAATAGTTAGTAGGCTGAAAAAAACAACCGCAAGCTCTACAATGATCGGAATAATTTCCATAAAACATGTGAGGTGGATATGAGTTGCTGGGGTACTGCTGTATTTTCTTCCTATTTAATAACCGTGGAAGAAAAATCGGACTACGGGCGCTGGGATTCGAACCTGGGTCCCGAACGTTCGTAACCTAAGGCGCTACCCACCGCGTTTTTTTTTATATTGTTTATTTAACCAAAATACAGTTTTAAATACAATTTTTTATTCATAATAAACAATGAATTTTGTTGATGATGTTAGACAAAGGCAAAGGTACCGATACGCGACGGTACGACGTAGCCATACTATGTTGTGTGTCGGCGCTTTACATTTTTTTTTTTTTTGTGTCTGATATTCTCCTTGGATTTAAGCCGCTGGGGAGCGGAGCTTNGGGGGGGGGGGGAGGAGGAAGGGGAGGGGATGTTAAATAGGTTTATTGGAGGGGATGTTAAATAGGTTTGGGAGGGGATGTTAAATAGGTTACATAGCGCTACCCACCGCGCTGCCGTCGTCCGGTGATAGTTAGTGTCGAGTGGCGATATTTGTGTTGTCGAGTGCCGCCACACATGTACATAAAACTGTGTACGTTTTTCAGTAAAATCTTATAATTATTTAATTCTAGTGACAAATTTGCGTATGATGCCATTTTGGAAAAACTATGAACGAGACATATATGTAAAAATGGTTTTAATAGCATTCACAGAAGCAATCGAAGATGATAATTTTATTTATCAACACGATAACGCCCCGGTTCACACATCAAGACACACGAAAGACATACGAAATGCATGGCCGGCTTGTTCCTCAGATTTGAATCCCATAGAAAATTTACGACAATTGCAGGCAATATAATTCCACTAGTGAATTATTAAACGCGACAAACGAAGTGTGAACGTTTATTGAAAAAAAAGGTTACAAAATTTGATTTTATCAATGCCGAATTGCATTTCTTGTATATTTGGAAAAATTTGGTAATTATACAAACTGTATAATAATGTAAAAACAACGAATAAACTATAGTTAATTTTGATTTTATTTATTCATAAAGCTTTGTAGGCTTATTTATTTAAAAGACTTTATAGAAATCTCTCATTTTATTGTCTGTTAAATTATATTTTCAAATTTATGTTTCTTGAAATAAATGTTACTACTATTGTTGCAACTGAAATATATGTTTCTTTTCTAATATTCAGAAAACGTTATCGCATACAAACTGGTCATTACAATGGAATAATTGCAAGATTTTATCAATATAATACATGCAGTGGCTTTATGGAAACATCGGACACACAAATGTAGGAACACAAGCTGAAATATGAATGTCTTCTAATAATGCTAATACCATTGGATTAGCAGCCACATGCTAGTCTTAATTATCATTAAGAACAAATCATTAGAATTGCCACAATGCATTTTACATATTAATAGGTATCATTAAAATGTTCAAATTTTACGTCTCCGCTCCTACTTGAGGTACCCTGACAATTAAAAATGGCAATTATATGTACTCCGTTTCCGATGACACATACAGCTGTAAATGTCGTAAATTCGATTCTTATTAGTAGTCGATCAATAAGACATTATTTAACTGTTCTTATTTAACTGTTACGATCAAGGATCAAATCTACAAAAGTTCTGCTAAAGTTAATTTCATAGTAGGATACTCGCGGCATAATTTTGTACTTACTGGGTTCGTCGGCCACCAACGTCTTTAGCTCACTGTTCATGCAGCGTCGCATCATAGAAGCGTAAACGTAATCTGCTAGACGCGACGATGTGTCTACACCGGTGTTTAGTTTACAAAAGATTGTTAGGAAGATGATACATTTACACTGTACATGTGAATGTGTGTGTAAGCGTCAGAGGGCGTCCAGGCCTTAGTTGGGACAAAAGACGATTGGCAGTCGTTAGAAGCATCTGGAAGAGTCGGTTGACAACAATCGTGCGTGCGAGTAGGTTTTCGAGGTCTTCAGAGGATAAGATATATGTATAACTGTTGTGTGCTAAATAAAGTAAATTACTTGTATTTCTGAATCCCTCCTATATCTTTACAAAGATACAGTAAGATATCTTTTTCTGTCATTATTAAAGTGTCGAACAATGAAGAAGACGCTTCCATCCTATATCGTTACATTCGTTTAAATAGCTGCAACATATGCCTCGTTACTGGCAATGTTAACGTCAGCCATCACGACGAAAATGGTTCGCTACTGTTTCGTGGGCAGGCACACATTAGTTTACAATTTATAATGAACGCTGCATAGAAGCGTACTGTTAGCATTAACACGTTTAATACGCGTCTATGAAGCGACGCTTCGCGGACTGTGGATTTCGTAGAAAGGAGGCAAACGAAACATAGCAACAAATTGTTCCGTCAGCTTCTCTCTCGAATTTTTAACTAGAAAGCGAGTGATCGGCAGCCAGCGACTAATTAGATGAGCTTGTGTTATAGCATAAGCATATCTTCAGCATAAACATCATATTTGTTATCATCATACATGATATTTATCTAGAAAACATATTTTCTTGTATGTTCCTCCTAACTCTCTAGCACAATTGGATCAATATTTTTAGTGAAATTTTACAAGTAACAGATTGCAAATTACCAGTACTAACAAGCTCTCTTCAATAATAGTAAGAAATAAACATCTACAGATTGATTATTCTATGTTCAATAAAATTGCAAACTTGTAAAAGAGGTCTATAATCTACACCTTGTAACTTTATCATTATTGTATATTATTTTAAATGTATTAGTAATGTAGTGTTGTACAAGGAGTTTCATCGTGATCGTATCTCTGTGTAAATAAGAACACATGGGAGGACGTGCGCGACACTAAAATGTAAAGCATGCTGACTGAAAATTTCCTGCGTTCGATAAGAACAAATCAACCTACGTACATATTTTAGGGCACTGCGCTACAAAGATGACCAGCACTCGAATCTTTGCTAAAAGTAATTGCTAAAGAGG
>JACXIM010000148.1:24316-39738 GCA_014737505.1 Bombus sibiricus | reverse complement strand
ACTTTTATGGTTCATGATTCATTCATATTTTTTTGCTTTCTATAGTTTCATTTCCTATTCTATATCGATCGAAAGCATCTCGATAGGACTCAAATTGTTTCGCGATGTTCGCCGTATGGTTTAGATCATTATCGACCTGATATATACAATCCACGGGCTATTTTTCTTCGACATATGGCAAAGGAATGTTTTTAACAATGTTTAAATAAACGAAACGATCCATTGTTCCTTCGATACGAATAATAGATCAATACGAGCTATATTACATCCGACGTCAAGGAAAAAGGGGAAAAAATAAGCCAGCGCTCATTCTTAATACACGAATAGTTCCCTTACAAAGCTAGGATTTTAAAACTCGAGGAGAGATCTCGGATCTTCGAATCTCGCTTCGTGGAAGATTCTATATATAGCTAATCGTACCTAAAAGCAGAAAGTCTATAACCGAGCTTAAAAAATTAAATTACGAGTAATCTGCTTTTGACGATAGACAAACTCTTTCATTCCATAATTCTTATATAAGTCACAGGTGAATTAAATTTTTTTATAAACGTTTCAAGTTTCATGCATTTCGTAAAGACACATAGGTGATAATCGATTAGATTATGTGTTTAGCGGCACAGGAATCAAAGGACGACGCGAATCGAGAGCGACTCATGTTGTTTTGCCTCGGGGCATTGACACAGCCTTGACGCATGAAACGTAATGACAAATAAACTCCGGGTAAAACAATGTCGCCGCTACATCCAACCGTCGAATGAAGACGAATTTGAATTTTCCGACTTCCCCCGACCAGTATAAATAAACGGACGCGATCGCAAGCAGGACATTACATACAGAGTATCTAACAGTATCTCACAGTATCTATCAGTTAGTAACCAGTTATCAATCAGTTATCAGTTAGTCGCGCAAAGGGTACATACCGAGTACCTAACAGTATCATCGAGTATCTGCGAGTATCAACAAGCGATCTACCGAGTTACGTGACGAACATTTATAGAGTTTCCATCCGCGATTTTATTCTGCGATTCGTACTTTGTATTAACGACTCAGCGATTAATGGTTGTACATTAATTTATTTTTCTAAATATATTCGACGGTTTCAACAACGAGCAATCTCGTCCTTTAAACCTTACGTAACAACCATCCTCTACACATAAACCTTAAACCTCCACATGTGCATCCCTTTTTCAAATGAAAAAGTATATCCTTAAAAATCGCAAATAATATTCGATATTTTAACTCACATTAAACAAATTGCTGACACACATTTCCTTCAAAAGAAATATCTCTCTACCTAGTTAAGAGCAGAACATGTTTAAATTGCTAAACAGTTAAAAACGGGTTCGTTTAATTATCGTAAATACTCGTGCATTATTCGTCTCTGACTCGTTTTCCGTGCGCTAGTCATTTTGGTGCCCTACCAATTTCCACGAGTTTCCGCGAAACGATTTTAATCGAATGTGAGGTTAAGTGAATTCTTCGTCCGCCTTGCCAATCGAATATAAACAGACTCTTAGCAGAGAAAGCGCAAAAGATGTGCTCGTATACAGGGTGTCTCATCTAATTTGATCACCTGGAATATCTCGCTCTTTCTTGATGAAATTGAAAAATGTTTCGGATACAAGTTGAATGTGATGAAGGGAGACATAGTTTGACATGATTAGTTTTTACGTAGATGAATGGTTACAGGACGCATGACGGCCAGCGATATTTTTTTAATAGAACCATAATTTTTTAATACGTTAATTGATCTACCTCGGCATTCTCTGTAAGAAGGGTATTAAGAGTATTAAGAGTTTTAGCAGCTATATTAACTTAAGTTAAAATATTTGCTAATAGTTTTTCAACATAAATAGATTGATACTGTTTTGCAGAGAATATTCAGCTGTATCGACCGATGTATTAAGAAACATATAACTTATTCCTACGTTCTTTACACGTTCACCTACGAAAGGATTCATCGTGTCAGCCGCTCGGTCGCATTCAAATTGTATCCGAAACATCTTTTAATATCGTCAAAAACAAGAGAGATATTCCAGGCGATCAAGTTAGCTGAGATGCCCTGTATACAAAGATACACGATGGATCACCCGTTGCATCAGGATAATACATACATACATGTTAGATCTATCTGCAGCACAATACGCGTCTATTATGTACCTACTATATACATTAAAGAACATAACTGGATCGGTAATTTGAGATTTTGTATAAATCACTTCTTACTGTATTAACATCAAGGTTTGCGAAAGCTAAACACGATAGAAGCGTTTTGTATAATTAAACTTAACTTAAAAAATTATTTAATGTTGTGGATATTCCTTTATTTGCGTGTAACAGAAAATATTCATTGATTCAGTTTTCTGTCCTAGCTTTTAAGATCGTTTTAATCGATTTCGACATACTTTGTACAAAATTTCAGCAATAGCAAGAACGAGTTCCATTCCATTGCTGTTCTATTCTTTTCTGCAATTCAAAAATCGACTTGAATGGAATTCATGGAATGGAAAGTCTCGTATTTTTCATTTAAAAGATCCCGACAGGTTTTTAATTGAATCGAAGTCGCACTTCTGCGAAGGTCATTTTATTGTAGAAAATTTTTATGAAAATTTCCCGATCCGACCCAAGATTCTGATCCAATTTTGTACACCATTTTCTATGTTTTTAGAGACCTGATCGTATTGAGATATCATCGTTTCTGACAAGAAACTGTATACATTTTTCTGTGCAATATATATGCATATAAATACTAGTTCTCTGTCTCATTATCCATTCAATTCATTATATTCAGTTGAATGGATCACCGTTAGCATAACAAGCCTGCTTTACAGCATGAAAGAAAGCCGAATCAATGAATATAGACATATATAGACATATAAGAATATAGACATATAAGACATATAACAAAAAAAAAACGATATACGAGAAAAGGGTATGAATGGATGAGGAATATTAATATCTAGTAGCAGTCAGAATATATCATAATACTTTGACGACTTCAACTTCACAAGTGATAAACGAGAACTTCAAAGAATAATAAATTTATGAACTATCACCACTAGACACAAATATTATATATATAACAGAGATATTTTTTTGTTATAGCTCTTTAATAATGCTCTAAATGACATACATGTGTTTGTATCACTCCTTTTCCTTATCCAGGCCTGTAGAATATACTGACAACGTTTGGCCAGAAAAGTACTATACCTTGTATAGCAAGCAGTCCGGGGAATTGTTTTTTATTTGCTAGTTTATGTTACGTCGGGCGACACTCTACCCAGACCAGGCCACACTCCGCGGGCAAGATGGCAACCAGATGTCCGCACGTTCTTACTGCATAGCCTCAATCGTCTTGAGGAACTATCATAAATCTTAGACATTGTCTAACTAAAGTCCTTCAGACCGTACAAACATTCCTTTACTGAGTTGTTCCCAAAGCCTATTGTTTATTACGGGAAGACAGGGGAATGTTAGTTTTTCTCACGTACGATACTTCACACTAGCAACTATTTATCGAGGGCGGCTAAGATCCTTCGTAGTCCACCAACCTTCTTTTATCCAATCAGAAGCAATGTCTACTACCCCCACTTTCCTAACCAAAATTGTCATGAACAAGTCTGATGGTCCCTTGCATTAGACACACCCATCCCTAGCCTTCCCCCGACACAGCATCGTCATTTTACTTCACTTATTCTTCACCGCTAGAATAGTCAACATGTCATTACCGAGTTTCTATCCTTAATTCAATCAATTACTTCATTTATACATACGCAGCAGTGTAACTATACTTTTTACGAAGTTGTTGGAATAAACATTAATTTATATCTGTTAATTTAGTATAAATTCAATTGAATCACCCCTATTGTCGTAATAGAAATCAGGGGATCGATCATTTCGTGACGTCGATTATATCTAATCGTAACGGGAATTGACGACTCCCGTTGACGTGCCTTCTCGCGATCGCGTCTCTCCGCGAATGGGACGACCAAACCAAACATCCCAGTTTGGAAGGNACGGCCCCGAGAACCCTCAACCCCGGAGCGCCCGGTCTCGTGTCGAGGCCGGCGCGCCACCTGTCGAGCAATACTCGCCGAGTCCGAACTCTAACGTCGGCGTCCACCGGGCCAACCCCGCCCGACAGACCCCGAGTGCAGAGATATATCTCGCGACACCTCAGGGCCTGCAATTCAAACGGAGGAAACCCGGCGAGCACCGCCGCTGCCGCCCCCGAAATGGTGCGGTAACCTCTCACTACCCAGATGGCCGCCGTCCTGTGCAGCCTCCTGACCAGCAGGAGACTGCGACGGTTAGCCATCAGCTCCTTCGCCCAGATCGGAGCTCCGTAGAGGAGTTTCGATCGAACCACGCCGGCATACAGCCGGCGCACCCCGGCGCCGGGCCCGCCCAGCGGAGGCAGCAAGCGCCCCAAGGCGTTCGCTGTCACCTCGACTGACGGCACCAGGCGCTCGAAGTGAGCGCCGAAGGTCCAGTGGCTATCGACGGTCAGGCCCAGATACTTCATGTTGGTTCCGACCCTGATCTCAGCCCCCTACAGCCTCAGGTCATAGCCCGCTGGACGCGTCCCGTGATCAGCCCTGCGGCAGAACCACATCGCTTCGGACTTCTCAGGGGACACCCTCAACCACAATCTCTTAATCTCGGCGACCACGGCCACCGCCAGCTCTGCCAGACGGACCGCTCTATCTCATGCCGTGTCCCAGACCAGCACCAACGTGTCGTCGGCGTAGCACGTCAACGCCGAGTCCGGAGGCATCGGCGCCCGCAGCACCGCGTCGTACGCGATGTTCCACAGCAACGGGCCAAACACCGAGCCCTGCGGGACCCCGCGGTGCACCGCCCTCCCAGTTATCCCCCCGCCCCGGACAGTGTAGACGATGCTCCTGTCCAGGAGGAACGCCCGAACCACACACGGCAGGTACTCGGGTACCCGATGGAACTCGAGGGCCCGGCATATCCTGTCCCTGGGGATGCTGTTGAAGGCGTTTACCACGTCTAACGACACCGCCAACGCTACGCAACCACGCCGCTGCGCCTCCTCTACGAAGGAGCGAACACGAGCGACAGCGTCAGCCGTAGACCTCCCCCTTCGGAAGCCGAACTGGACGTCGTGCAGCCCGGGAACACCCCGGGACAGATGCGATTCGAGGCGGGCAGCCACCACTCTCTCCAGTAGCTTGCCAGCTTCGTCCAAAAGGCCGAAAGGCGGAAGGCGAATCTGGAGAGCGTCCCGGCTTCGGCAGCAGGACCATCCGTCCCTCCTTCCACGAAACGGGGAATTCGCCCCGAGACAGGCATCCGGTGAACAGACGCATTAGTCTCGGGGCCAAGGCCCCGGCGACGCCTTTCCATAAGCGGGATGGAACTCCGTCGGGACCCGCGGCCTTTCGTGCTCCGATCTTCCCGACAGTCTCCGCCAATTCTTCCTCGGTGACTCCCAATTCCGAGCTCCAGCCTCCCGCGGTGTCACGTGGCTCTTCCTCCGGCGATTGAGGTTCCCGCTCCTCCTCCCCGGTAAGTCCACCGTCTCCCTCGTCCGCTGTTCCCGGGAACAGGGTGCCGACAACCTCCTCCAGAAACCGGGGGTCCATGTTCTCCGTTGCTGGGGGCGCCCATGGACGGAGTTTATTTAGCACCATATTGTAAGGGCGTCCCCAGGGATCGGAGTCGACGCTGGCCAGAAGCTCCTCCCAAGCCCGTCTCTTCGCGTCCTTGATGGCTCGCTGCAGGGGTCTCCGCGCTTCGCGGTAGGCCCCGTACAGATGGGCCTCCGCGGCTTCATCCACCCGCCGCCTACGGCGGGATCTGGTGTACTGGCGCCAGGCGCGGATGCACGCTTCGCGGAGACGAGCGATCTCCTCGGACCACCAGTACACCGCGCCAGCGCGACGCGGGGGTGCCAATCGCGGCATACACGAATCGCAGATCGCGTGCATGTCGCGCCTTAGCCGGATCGCACCCGCCTCCGCGCCCTCGTCGGTCGGAGATTCTGCCGACCAGGCAATGGCCATAGCGGCCGCTGCCATGAAGTCCTCGTCGCGGTGGGTCATTGCCCACCGCGAGAATCTTCTCCTCCTTCCCAATGAGCCGGTGTGTCCGCGCGCCCAGTGCGAATGGCCGCTCATTGCGCCATCAACCTCCACCTCCATCAAAATGTAGAAGTGGTCCGAGAGGGTCTCCTCCGGGGACACGGCCCAACCGGAAACACGGCGGGATGCGACAGGGTTCGCCCACGTGAGGTCCACTATGGACTCGCCCCGCCACGCCACGCACGTGCTGGACGACCCCCGGTTCATAAGCCGGAGATCGAGTGCGGCCGCCCAGTCCTGCACGTCGTGCCCCCTCCCATTGGTCCTGCGGGAGCCCCATGCCGTTGAATGGGCGTTGAAGACCCGAGGACCAGTGACGGACAGGCGCCGAAGCGCCTCACGCAAGCCGCGAGTCCGTCCACGAAGGAGGCGTACTCCGCCCGGCCGATGTTGTGCGACACGTAAACGGCCACCACGGCCAAATCCCCATTCAATCCCCAAATCCCATTTCACGGCCACGAAGCCCCGTCCTCGCTCTATCACCGAGCAGGGGGGGGGCCTCGTGCGGTCCCAGTCCAGAATATGGCGACCAAGCCGGTTAGATCCCCAGCGCCCCGTGACGCGTCAGGAACGCTGTATGGTTCGGCCACCGCTGCCAACCCGATCCGCCGCTCCGCCAAGGTCTGGAACATTAAGTCCAGAGCCCGGCGGGAGCAGTTAAGATTGCACTGCAAGAGCAGCTGTCCTCCTCTTCTTCCTCCGCTTACGTCGGGAAAGGCTCCGTCTCCATAGCCTCCTCTGGGCCGTTTCCCTCGCAGTCGGTGCGTCCGACTTCTCCATCTTCTCTTCTGGCCTTCGTGGGGCCAATTGATGGCGGCGTGGTTTTTCCCCTCGTCGCCGCGTTCCCATCGTTGCCTGGAGCGGTCCTTACCTCCTGTGCGGCCCTTTCCTACGGACCGGCGGTTCGCAAGCCAGTGACCCCATGCGGTGTGACGCGGGCAGCCCAAGGTCCGCGCACACCGGACACTTGGGTACTCGCGCCGAGCAGTCCCTGGCGCGATGTCCTTCCGCCCCGCATCGGTAGCAGCGCTCTGACCGGTCGACCGTCGACGTGCAGTCCCGGCGTACGTGACCCGATTCCATGCACCTGAAGCAGTGGAGACGGCGTGCCGGGAGGGGGGAGACCCTCGCCGCTGACCAACCTACATTAATCCTCCCTCCGCTGATTTTTCTGGCCACTGTCAACGGGCAGCGTAGCCACACCGACCCGAGGCTCCGAGGAGTGGAGCGTATGACTCCCACGCTGACCTCGTCGGCACGGCAGCCCCCGGCCACGGCAACAGCGGCCACCACCTCTTCCGGGGTAACTGAGTCCTCCAGTCCGGTCATTCTTAGCTCGGCCGTCCTACGCGGCACAGCCACCTTCGCGGGCAAGTCCTTTAGCGCGGCCGCCATCCGCTCGGCTAGTCCCGATGCTTTGCTCCCGGCGTCCTGGCCTGAGATCTCGAACAGCAACGCCCCCGTGATCGCCTTTCTCGGTATTAACTCCGCGATGCCGAGTTCGGAGAGCTTAATTTCCCTTTTCACCACCGACATCGCATCCCTGTACGTGAAGCCCGAGCCGTCCCTCACAGTGAGGGATACCGCGGCACTCCGCGGGGGTCGGGGAAGGCCAGGCGCTTCTTTACCGCGCGCGTCCCGCTCGACAACGCTACGTCCCTTCCCCGTTCCGGTAGCTCCCCCTACGCCGTCGCCACCCGCTCCCCGCATGAGTTCTCTCCCCGTGCGGGTTCGCACCAGAGGCCGAGCGGCCACCTCCGCGAAAGTCTTCGCCTTTGATCCGCCACCGCCGGCCGCCGGGACACCAGCCCGCAGCGTCGACGACGGCAGAGATGACGATACCTGTCCCCCGGTTCTCGCGCCATCGGTCGGTACACGGACCGTTGGAACAGGCTGCGCCGCTGGCTTCCTGTTCTTTCGCCTCGCTCTTCCTTTTCCTCCTCCTACAACGGTGGTGAATCCTGCCTCATCGGCCGACGACTCCATGGTCGACCGCGAGGTGTCCCTTGCCGGCCGCGACCCTGCTTGCACGGTTCTTGCGGCGGCGTCAGCGTCCGTAGCAGAGAGGGCCGTTCCCCCTGGCATAATTTCTCGCCACAACTCCTCTATGTTACGGAAGAAAAGGATCTTCAGATCCTCTAGCGAATCACAGGGGCCCGGACTACGGAATCTGTCCGCTATCTTCTCTTTTTTTGCATATCTCCCCAACCCGTCGGAACAGCGGAAGCGGCGCGACGCTGGCCAGGGGCGGGAGGTGGGGGAGGGGGACCCATAATCTCTCCCGTTAGGGCCCCGAGGTCGCTTCCCTTCGCCCCCCTCCTAGAGGTGATCCCCACGTCATGTCCTTCACCATCATTGTAACCGGCCCTTGCTACCCACTCTGTGCGTTCCTTGGTCAGCCGTTCTACCGTCTCTTGGAGACGACTGGCCTCACTTTCCAGATGTCGCACCTTCCTCCGCAGGTATGCGCCGTCCTCCTCTTCTTGACCGTGAGTCGTTTCCGCATCCTTGACAGTCCCTTGTTTGTTGATCGGACCGATTTTCCTTTCGTCCTGCCGCGCATCGTCGCTTCCATCGGCACCGCCGCGGCGGTCCAGGCGACGGCGCCGGTGCCGGCGTCCGCCCCGCACCTCGCGCCCCTCTTTTTCCTTTTGTCGGGGGCCGGCAGCTACGCGGGGACCGAATCCCCCGCGGACGTGTCCCCCCGCCGCGTACGACATCCCGCGCCTCCGCCGCGACCGTTTGCGGACCCGGAAATCCAGCGGTACGACCGCTTGCCGAGCGCGCTCGTGACGGTCGAGGAAGAAGAACACGACGACATTTCATCGTCGGATTCCACCCCCCTCCGCCGCCGCGCCGCCGCCGCATCCCGCCCCACGAAGGTCCCAGGCCGGTCGCAACGTCGGGTTCACCCGACCCCCCCGAGGCCTTCCGACTCGCGTGCCTCTTTCGCCAGACGCATGAGCGCGTCCGGGAGCCTGGCGGCTCACCCCCGGACGGCCATGGTTGTTCGATGACGGCGCAGCGGGGCCCGCTTTACAACCCGCGGCTGCGCCGGTACTGGAGTATCGCTCCCCTGCACCGTAAACGATTTCTTGTTTCATTTCGCTATTCATATTTCTCTTGTTTATATCGCCGGTCGTCAATAAGGGTTCCCATCCTGGTGCCACTCACTCTTTCGCACCCTACACCGGTCAAGGCCGGTGCAGGGTGACGGGGGGCCCTACAAGAAGGTGAGGTGAGTGATCTTGGCCGGTACGGGCCCACCAACTTCTCCGAAGTTCTCCGCACTGGATCGGCAAACTGTCGGGCGCCAAGGGCGCCGACCAGCCACCACCCGGCGATAGGAGTACATCAGATTTATCGGGGTTTCCCAGGGCGTGGTCCTACGCCCTGGGAACCCGCACCCGCCTCGTACCCCCCTGTTGGCCGGGACTGAGAACAACAGGGAGCACTTATGGTCATTAAACGTAAACTCAGTTCCCCGCTCGTTTCACTACCACGCTTAGTGCAGATTGCATGCCCCACTCGGAACAGGCAAGTAATTTCTGGAGGAAGCGGATCCTAAGATTCTCCAAGATCCGGATCTCGAATTCTCTCTTTTCCCCGACTACATTTCTCCCTGCATCACCCACTTCTCCGGCGCCGCGCAGACAGCTGCGCACGGCCCATGGTGTTCGTTGGTCTCCAGATTTTCCTACGGCCGCCTTCTTGGTTCCCGCTGAGGACAGCATCATTGCGGTGCAGAACCCTTCAATTGCAGCCTTCTCCATCCTCTCCTATCCTCCGGTTTGTACCTTCTTACTTTAGACTTACATCTTTTTCTAGGCAACGTACCTTTTCTCAGCGATATGCGTTCCATTCTACACAGAAGCACCGCCAGGCCGAACCCCCGCTCCCCCAGAATTTGGAACATCAGAACCTGAACCCGGCGGCAGCGGTTGAGGTTAGCTTGGAGGAGCCTTATATCGATGAAGGCTAAGCCTCCATTGCCTCCTCCAGGCCTCCCCCTCACATTCGATTCGACGCAAGCAATACGAGATTTGCATAAATCGGACATCGGGGAGCCCGCGCCGGACAATCCCTGGCCCGGTGCACCGGTTCTCCGCACCGGTAGCACCGGTCGAACCTATCGGTCGTCGATGTACAACCCTGACGCATGTGCCCCAGCTCCAAACACCTGAAACACTGCAGCCGGCGCGTCTGGAGAGGGTGAACTCTCGCTGCCAACCATCTCTCTCGTAGTCTTCGTTGCCGCCGTCAACGGGCAACGGAGCCACATCGAGTCGAAGCTCCGCGGGGCGGTTCGAGGCTCACCGGCGCTGATCTTGTCTGTGCTTTAACCGCCTGTCTCGACGACAGCGGCCACCACCTCCCCGAGTTTTGTTTGGTCGATGTTCAACAGGCATCCTCGCCATCTTAGCATAATTAACTGGGCCACACAGTGTTTTAACGCTTGCTCCGATTGGTCGCGCATGCCCATGGTGGCAACTTTGCAAACTTGCGTGGCAATAACCGAATCGAACCGAAGGCTGTGTGTGTTTCTATCCCCAAGTCGAAAAAAAACGGCGTAACCCGTCTCGGTTGCTTCTAGAACAATAGGTCTCTCCCAAAAACTAGCAGTTTCAAAATATCCTAACGCGGCAACGAGCATACCCGACGTAAAATTTTTGACCTTCTTTTATAGCACTGTGGACTACACGAGCATCTCCCAGTTGAGCGTTTGGTTATCCTTAACTCCGCCATTCTCTACGGTACAGCGACCCTGACGAGGGTGTCCCTGAGGACACCTGCCATACGCTCGTCTAGAAGTGAGGCCTTCTCTCGACCGGCGATCTCCAAGATCACGGCTCTTGTGATCGCCCTCCCAGGATCAACTTCGGCGATGTCGAGCTCGGAAAAGTTAATCTCCCTCCGAACCGTTAACCTCCGCGTACGTCACTCCCGAGCCGTTCAGAGCGGTGAGAGACACCGCGACGTTCCCTGAGAGACGGGGGAGGTCAGGCTTGGTACTCTTGGGCGCGTTTGCGCGTAGCGGAATATCTCGCCTGATCGTACCTGGCCTCCTTACTCCTTCACTCTGGGTCACCTTCCTTCTCGTCTTCTTCTTCTTCTTCTTCTTAGCCATCTTCCATTCCCCATTAATCGGGGGCAGAGCGGCCACCTCGACGGAGATCCTAGCCGAGGCAGTCGGAGTTGTTGCTATTGTTGTCCCCTTCCTTCCATCGTCCTCACTGACGTTGACGTGACCGCGGAGGAGTTCGCTCCCGTCGTCCCCCACTGCCGTACGAATAGAGGCGCTCGCCATCGCTCTGTCTCTCCGTCCTACAGTGGTAAACTGCACCTCGCCGACGGTACGACGCGAGGTGTCCCTCCCCGTTTTGAATCACGCAAGGGGAAGGGCGCTCGTGTTCAAAAAACTTCGCCTCTACAGCGGCAGGAGCAGTTCGCACCGCAGATCCTCTATTATTTGGAGGAACAAGGTCTTGAGATCCTCCAGCGAATCTCAAGGCTCTTCCGTTTCAAGGCCATTTCAATAGGGACTTTCGGCACTTCCGCCCCCTCACCCTTTCTTTCCTTTGTTTGTCGCTCCACCGTCTCCTGCAGACGAGCGACCTCATTCTCTTGGTAACGCACTCGTCTCCTCAGGCGTGCGTTCTCCCATTTTCTTTCCACTTTCTCTCGCTCCATCTCTGCTGCTGTCAGGAGCCCAAAAGGTAGCGGTCGACGCTACTGAAGATCAGCGCCGACATATGATAATTTCTTTCTACAGTTTCAATCATACTGGCTATATGTGCATTAGACAGCACCCAGAATTTCTCCCATTCGTGGCATTTCACGAGTTTCGCTCGAGCAAAGCGAACGTGTAAACAGTGCTTCCGTAAGTGCGACAAGTGGGGAAAACAAAGTGACTAACGACAGCGCTCATCGCCTAATGGCGGAAAATATGCAACAAGTACCACCATTAAAAATAATAAACAAAGGTGGAACCTATTTTATAAACAGAGCAGTAGATATAACAAACCTAAACCAATCAACAAACGAAGAACAGGATTGCTCAGCTACAAAAGAAATAGAAATGGTAACTACACATAAGAATGACGAGAAGAATAATACCAACAACGAGCTATCACATCACGATGAAAGTTGGAAGGTTGTAACTCCCAGCAAAAAACGAAAAATAACGTCAAACACAAACTCTAGGAGGGCTGCAGAAACAGAAAGGTAGCAATGGCTACAAGATATTACTCTCCAAAACTCTTTCAGTGCACTGCCAGAAGATAAAGAAACAGAACCAGCTGAAAACCCAATATCACGCATCCCTAAACCACTACCAATCTACATTGATGCCCAAATAATAGACCCCCTCATTGAACTGCTAAACAATACGGCAGGAAAAGATAATTATAGCATTAAACAAATAAAACTGAACCAAGTAAAAGTATAATCTAATACCCCGGAAATTTTTAGAAAAGTGACAAAAGCACTAAAAGAGAAAAACGCCGGGTATCACATTTATCAGTTCAAAACTGATAAAAGCTACAAAGCAGTAATCAGAGGATTACATCCAAAGACAAATACAGGTAGCATATGGGAGGAATTAGCCAAACTTGGACATCAGGCAAGAACAATAAATAACATAACCAAATTTGATACTAAACAATCATTACCGTTATTTCTAATAGAACTTGAACCGAAAAATAATAACAAGAAAATTTTCGAAGTTAAAAAGGTTCTAAACACAATTACAACTGTTTAGTCGACCATTCGCGGAGAGGCGCGATAGCGAGAAGGCACGTCAACGGGAGTCGTAAATTCCCGTTACGATTAGATAATCGACGCCACGAAATGATCGATCCCCTGATTTCTATTACGACAATAGGGGTGGTTCAATTGAATTTACACTGAATTAACAGATATAAATTAATGTTTATTCCAACAACTTCATAAAAAGTATAGTTACACTGATGCGTATGTATAAATGAAGTAATTGATTGAATTAAGGATAGAAACTCGGTAATGACATGGTGACTATTCTAACGGTGCAGAATAAGTGAAACAAAGTGACGATGCTGTGTCGGAGGAAGGCTAGTGATGGGTGTGTCTAACGACGTGAGGAAAGCTGATTTGTTCATGACAATTTTGGTTAGGAAAGTGGGGGTAGTAGACATTGCTTCTGATTGGATAAAAGAAGGTTGGTGGACTAGGAAGGTCTTAGCCGCCTTCGATAGATAGTTGGTAGTGTGAAGTATCGTACGTGAGAAAGACTAACTTTCCCCTGTTTTCCCGGAATAAACAATAGGCTTTGGAAACGACGCAGTAAAGGAATGTTTATACCGTCTGAAGGACTTTGGTTAGACAATGTCGAAGATTTATGACAGGTCCTCAAGACGATTGAGGCTATGCAGTAAGAACGTGCGGACATATGGTTGCCAGCTTGCCCGCGGCGTGTGGCCTGGTCTAGGTAGAGTGTCGCCCGACGTAACAATAACAGTAGAACCACCTGGACACAAAAAAGATATACTGCTATGTATACGGTGTCAACAATATGGACATACAAACAATTACTGCAACAGAAACCCGGCGTGTGTCAAATGTGCAGGGAAGCATCTAACAATTAACTGCCCATACATGGAAAAAATAAATGAGGTAAAATGCTATAATTGCAATGGAAACCACCCAGCAAGCTACAAAGGCTGTATAGTTAGAAAACAACTACAACGTAAACTGTTTCCGCCGCTTCGAAATAGGACATACAATAACTATCACACGCAGCAGGACAGCGCAGAAACGCAGACAACACCAAATGTACAGCACGTAATGAATATAAACCACAATAATACCAACACCTTTGGTAGCCGAAGCTGCGCGCAAGTAACCAAACAATCAACACCCTTAGACGACCAAAGTCAGAACAATAACAATAACGATGCTATAGAAATCAAGGAACTGCTAAAGCAATCCATCAGAAACACCGAAATGGTAACAAAAATGATAAGCGAGCAAAACGCAGTCCTCAGACAGCAACGCAACAAATCACAGTCATGTTACAACTACTTACAAACATGCTAAGCAAGAAATAAAAACGGACACGCTGAAAATAGCAGCCTGGAACTCTAACGGCCTACATCAAAGGGCCCTAGAAACTAAAACATTCCTGTATAACAACAATATCGACATACTAGTTGTTTCAGAAACATACTTCACTTCAAAAAGATACATGAAAATACCGTACTACACCATATATGATACCAAACACCCCTCAGGAAAAGCACACGGAGGAACCGCAGTGATAATAAGAAACGACATAAAACACCACTTACACAACAAAGTTAGTAAGGAATATACCCAAGCAACCACCGTTACAGTACAAACTACCATTTCCAGTTGTCAGCAGTATATGTACCACCGCGACACAAAATTACATCACAAATGTGGGAAGAGTACTTTCAACACTTAGGTGACAAGTATATCGCAGCGGGAGATTACAACTCAAAGCACACACTATGGTTATCAAGACACCTCGAGGTAAAACCCTGGAAAAATACCTCAGAAACAATAACCTCAATATATTATCCACAGGAAGACCGACATATTGGCCGACAGACCTGAGCAAAATACCTACACGACTTTGCAGTTACAAAGGGACTAAACGCGAATAAACTAAAAGTAGCACCCAGCCTCGAGCTTAGCTCCGATCACACACCCATAATAATTACATACAGAAACAAACCAATACTTTATATCAATCCAGAGACACTATGCAATAAAACCACCAAATGGCAAACATTTAAAGATATAATTGCGAGCAAAATCAACTGCAACATCCCATTGAAAACACCCGAACACATCGAACAGGCAGTAACAACACTGACAGATACTATACAAGAAGCAGCATGGGCAACCACTATATACGAATCAACCAATAAACAAACAAAAATAATTCCGTCAGACATCCTTGATAAAATCAGAGAAAAAAGAAAAGCGAAAGCAAAATGACAAAAACATAGAACACGAGACAATAAAAAACACCTAAACAAACTTGCAAAGGAATTAAAAAACAAAATAAAAGAGCACAACAATAACTGTAGTATCGTGGAACAGGCCAGAGGGATGTCGAGCGAACTATAAACAAAGTCGCGAGAAAGCCGAAGTATGTCGTCTGTCCTTCTTCAGATCGAATTACAATTATTATCGTTTCGTGGAAAGGGCCTACGTGACTTTGGCCGCGAGCGGTTGAGGAGTACGTGCGTGGTGGGGATAGGACAAGGGACAAAAGGACGCTACGGGAGAAAGACAAATTAGCGGAGT
>JACXIM010000147.1:145789-160633 GCA_014737505.1 Bombus sibiricus | reverse complement strand
TCAAGGTGAATAACTAGTCGAGAGGCTATGTGGCTATGATTTAGGTAGAGATTAGAGGCGTTGGAATTTTTCACTGACAGAATAGGAACACTTAGGTTATGTCTAATACGATACACTAGCAACGGATAGGCGACACTAGATCACTGCGTCGTAGAGCGCTAGACACACGTCTGCACGCTTCGGCACTCAACAGGGAACTTAACCTACAACATGAAGACGAAATAACAGATAATCCGGTGGAAAGAATAGACTGTAACTACAGAGTACGAAACGCTACGAAAAAGAACTTAAACAACTTATCAAATCAAACAAAGCTAATAAAACTTCAGGATATGATTTAATAAGTGGAAAAATAATCAAAGAACTTCCGGATAAAGCAGTAAGAATAATAACAATAATATTCAACGCTGTATTCAGATTGAAATATTTTCTAAGCACGTGAAAAGTGGCTCAAATCATCTTGCTACCAAAACCAAAAAGAAGTGTGCGTGAACCTTCTTCATAGAGACTGATATCTCTAATATCAACATTATTAAAAAATCTTGAAAAAGTAGTTCTGATCAGATTAAAGGAAATAATTGTAAAAAAACAACTAATCCCAAATCAACAGTTTGGTTTTAGCAAAAATCATGCTACCACAGAACAAATCCACGGAATACTAGAGGAAAATCATAACTACCCTCGAGAACAAACAATATTGCTCAACTTTATTCCTAGATATTGAAAAAGCGTTTGACAAAGTTTGGTATGAAGGGCGTTTACAAGTCACAAAGAAACTTCTCCCTGATGCACTATACGAACTTCTCAAATCCTACCTCACCAATAGAACATTCTATGTTAAAGTAAAGCATTCACACTGTAACATAAAATTCATCAATGTTGAAGTATCTGAAGGAAGTGTACTGGAACTCACATCAAATAGAGAGTACACGAAAACCCACAAGAAATAACGAATATCCTGCAGAAACATATACACCTACTGGAAAGATGATTGGCTGCACGAAAAATAAAAGTAAACAAAGACAAATGTAACCACATAACTTTCACCCTCTGTAAAGACAAGGTACTAAGGATTACACTACATGACTCCACGAACCCCATGACACGATTCCACAAACAGAGGTGTTCAAATATTTGTGATTGCATCTAGACATAAAACTTACTTGGGAGTAATACATCTGCAAACAAATTGAGCAAATCGGAGCCAAAAGAGGAGACATCAACTGGCTAATGAGTCGTCAGTCAAAACTAAGTTCTGAAAACAAACTTCTAATTTACAAGACCATAATCAAACCCATCTGAACCTATGGTATACAGTTATGGGGAACAGCGGCCAGAAGTCATATCTTAAAAATGGAAGCGACGCAGTCAATAATTCTTCGTACAATAGTTAATGAACCGTAGTACGTTAAAAATGAAGAATTACGTAAAGATCTACAAGTCATACAAGGATAACAAATCATCCAAGTCCACTTGCCAGTACTCTGTATGAAAACAACGTCAACAGAAGACTCAGATACAAATACAAACATAAACGCAACAGATACATTCACATTCATGTACGTACAACATATGAAGGTGATACTTAAAGGAGTAGTATCTAAGCGATACCCATCTAATATTATACTAACTTGCCAAATGTCCGTTGAACAGGTTGCAAGGAATTTAGGGGTTTAATAAAAAAGAAAAAGAAAAATTCAAACGTACTAATTTATAACTAATTTTATATGATAAATAACATACATATTTATATGAGAAATAGAATTTTTAATTTCAATTAATTACAATTTCAATAGAATATGAATGTAGATGTAGTATACAAATGAATAATTTTAACTAATTCGACAACATTTTTTGCCATCTATTTTCTCCCTAAATCTGTAAAGTGTTTAAACGATAAATTACGTAGGTGATAAAATGAGCAGAAATGCGTCCTTTATCTCTATTGCAAATCTTCACTTCCAATACTTACATTTCATTAGCATTATATTACTATTTCAATTTCTCAAATTTCGCTGTTATTGTATATGCAATTATATATAGACTGCGAATCTTTATGCAAATTTAAATTTTTGCAGATACAGATAAAAAATTTCAAATTGAATGAAGGAATGTTTCATTACCTAAATGTAATAGTACCTACTTCATTTTTTATATCTTATATGTACACTTTTGCACTTGTGCACATCCGAAGCAATATAATCGTTTAAAGTTGATTCAAATATTATGCTAACCAAAGAAACAGAACATCAAACACAGAATAATAAAATTGGAAAAAATTGCAAAAATTTCCAGGAATTGTTTAGCGCTAAAAGGATTAAAATGTAGAAGTAAGTAAAAATGAAATTATAAATATATACACTTTTAACCTTCAATAAATTTTCGTCGAATCTCGGTAAATGTGCAAATTGGTAATTCAGCAGAAGGATTATAGTTACACACGAACCGCAAAGATCCATTAGGATTATGCTTATGGTTACGTTTACATCTTCCGTCCATCTGAACAGATACTCTAGTTCCATTGTTTGACCTTCGTCGAGAGGTCTGTGCATAGGTTAGGGTGCCTCTACAATTCATTCATTGTTGTGTTTCAAACGAAGCATCCGTTATATTGTTACTAATCATTCTGAACATTGTCATTTGTCATGTCGCATCTATGGTATCTCATGAAAGTATTTGGACACTTTTTGAAACACAAGAAAATTTTATGACACTTTATTAGCATTATAATTAGATTTTACTAAGGCACAAAAATATTTATTAAGGAAAATTTGTTATGAATGTATTATGTGTGTTGTACAAATTTTATTAGCACTGCAATGAGACTCGACTATTGTGATTAGATTGGTTTTGAAACCGATCTAAACATGTTTTAGATGATGTTGAACAAAACATTTGCTGTAGATATGCATTTAATAAAAAATTAGTATACAGTTATATAGCTCGAATAATTGTCTTAAACATATACATATATAATCATTGTATATACATGTTGTTATGTTTCACACATTTGGATTTGCCGCGTGATATATGAGTGACGATAGACGGTGACGATAGACGGTATCGATAGATGGTATCGATAGATGGTATCATAGGTAGCATAAATCGATAGTAAGTGATACATCGAATGGAGTGAGAGTAGACTGACAGTTGGCTAGAGAGCGAGCGAGAGGATAAAAGAATACAAAGTGAGATGTATGGTTGCGAGTAAAATGAGTTGAGAAAAATTAAAAACAGACCTTATACAAAGCTGTAAAGAGTGGATAGTAAAATAAAGCAAGTATGTATTACATTTATCATAGTGGAAGACCTTTTCATAAGCACATAAAAATGCTAAAAGTGGTTCTGCCAAATATTAGGTAATATTAGGTTATATCAAATATGAAGGTTATTAACGCAATGAATAACTGATTGTGTTCATACAAAATACTATTTTTATTTCTGCGGAGCTAATGTTTACACTGAATATGATGTAATTTCTATATATATTTCGAAATCGATTTCAAATTTTAGAAATATCCATCATGATAGTCATGTTGCTTGACTACAACGCTAATAAAACTTTAAAATGTTTTACGTAATACATGTGGTATATTTGTAACATGCATAATCTATACGCGTACATAACTTCAAAAATTTGTAATTACTGAGATATTCCTCAAACAATTTTTTAATATATACAGGGTGTTCGGCTGCAGGCGTCAGAAAATTTAATGGCTGATTCTTGAAGCCGAAATAACACGGAAATCAAGAATAAAAAAAATTGCGTTCTTGGCTTTGTTTTTTAGTTATTGACAATTAAAAATTAGTCGAAATATTCCTGTGTCCAAGCAAGCAAACCTGCTTACACGAACGAAAGATACATGGCCAGTAGGTTACCTCGTACAAGTCGTAGAGAAGATTATGACATTTGGAGACGTAAGTTATTTTGCGCGACGTTTTGTAAGAAAAATCGTAGGTAGATTAAACATTATACCTGCCTAGTCATTAAAATCCATAACAGCATATCGAAAACTGCCTTATGGAATTTCTGAATGGAGAGGATTAATGTTTCTTCTAATCCTTTGCTTCCATGAATAATTAATAAATAATAATACATATAGACAATGTTTATATAAATTTCATACTCGCACAGCGATCGTCCCGTCCACGGGTGCCTACAGGAAAATCACATACGCATCGCGAGTGCCCAAACTGTTTACAGAAAAATCGCACCAAAAGTAGCAATCGTTTTATGTTACAATAAATGTTCAATATAGTCTCTGTTTTCTTGTAAACAAAGTACACAATGAGCACGATATACACAACTCGCACTGTACACACTATGTACACTACACACTCAAATCACTGGCGTTAAAATTAGATAAAAAAGATTAAAAAGATAACAAAGAATCCAAAATTAAAAGGAACAAAAAAGTTCTAAAAACTAAAAATAGAAAGCTCAAAAAGATCTAAAGTGGAATAATTTAAACTTATATTAAATCTACAATTAACTCTACAGTGCACCCTGCTGCTTAGGCTGACCTACTTTCGTTCGTGTAAGGAGGTCTGCTCGCGCACAGGGATATTTTGGCTAGTTTTTAATTGTCAATAATTAAAAAACAAAGCCAAAATCGCAATTTTTTTATTCTTGATTTTCGTCTTATTTCGGCTTGAAAAATCAGCCATTAAATTTTCTGACGCCTGTAGTAATTAAGGTTTTAAAGATGTAATGTTTTATTGACATTTGCTATATATATGAACTGTATATGCTGGATATATTTGCAGAAAAACTGCATTTACTATAATATAAAGCAATTGCTATTTTCGTTACGACTTTTTGTCGTACAGTCGGACACTCGTGATGTGTATATGATTTTTCTATGTATCGTTCAATTTGAGGATCGCTGTGTACCCCGTTGCTCGGGCTGCTCTACTTTCGTTCGTATAAGGAACTTTGCTCACGCACAGGAATTTATCAGCCGATTTTTAATTGTCTATAACGAAAAAACAAAGCCGAAAACGCCATCTTTTTATTTTTAATATGTATTTTATTTCAGCTTTAAGAATCCTCTTAAAGTTTTGTCGAACACCCTATACCATTTATCTGCAATTATTTTCTTACTCAAAAGTAAAATTATTACTCAAAAGAATTTATTAATCCATTACAGATAAACCAGGGAAATAATACGTCAAAATTTCGGAAATACATTTAAAAATCTAAATGATATACATCACTTACATATTATTTTGTCAAGGTATAAAAAATATATCAAAAAGCAAATGCTTTACAAACGAGGGATATAAAAAAGATTTCCATTATTCAAAAAAGAAGTAGTTTATATTGTTACTTCAATTCGTTCAAACTTCATACGATTTTAGAGTCAAAATGGAAGAAGAAATAATAATGGAGCAAATCTTAAGGCAATCTTCAAAAATTTTTTTTCATAGTTACATTATTCAAAATAATTAGGAGTTCAATATTATAATTTTAGGTCTTTATGTTTTATTGCATTAATCAAGTAAACTAAAATAAAAGGATACTATAAGCTTGATAGACCGACATGTTATTCATATGATACTGTAGTAAAAATAGTTTCTAAACCATTAAAAAAATATATATGTATATATAAGCGTAAATAAGATTTAAAAATGGTAATCACTCGGGAAACAATTCCCTAACTTTTCTGACTGAAATAAAATGGCAAATCAACTATTATATTAACACAACATTGCGCCATAGTCGATGCGATTTAAAAACAATAATAAACAAACAACAATTAGCCTAATCAAACAAAATAAACATGATTCACTCTATTAGAAGGAGTAGATATGTATAAATAAGTACGAAAAGATAGAGAAGAAGGAAGCGGAACTGAAGAGAAGCAGGAAGAACATCAGCATGATCAGAAATCGAGATGGTTGTCAGTAAACTAAAAGAGAAAAAAGTAGCAGGAGAAGATGGATTGGAAGATGAAGCCTGGATGTTCGCAATAGAAAAGAATCAAAGAGAAATTAAAGGAAATTATTAATGAGATATGGAAAGGAGAAGGGTGGCCCGAAGGTTGGAAGGAAGGAATAATGTACATGAATTGAAACAAAAACTGGTAAGTTCTACTCTATTCTTTACGGACTTGAAAGCTGCATTTGACAAGGGAAACAAGGGAAAAAATGTAAAAATCATAAGAAGTAAAGGAATAGACTCAATACTAGTGAAGATAATCGAGGAAATCTATAAGGAAACCAAAGATGGAGGACAAGTATGAAATTCAAAGACAGAAGTATTCTGGAGAAGAAAAGGTCTAAGACAAGGTTGCCCCTTAAGCCCGCTACTATTTGTAATATTTATAATGGAAATAGATAACTACTTTGAAAGAAGATAAGAAGGAGATATTATCGTAAGAAGAAAGAAAATATTTACCCTGATGGAAGGTCATAATGTTTAGTAAACGAAGAGTCTATAGTAGGAAATAGAAGCAGAAGAACAAAGAAATTGAAGAAATGACAAAGTTCAAATACATAGAATACACGTTCAAGAATAACAACAGAGATGAAGCCCGCATGAGAGACGTCTGTAGAAAAGACGGCATCAATGACAAGTCTGGGGGATCGGAGAAAGAAAATTTGGCGATAACTTCGGCAAAAGAATGTTAGTGCTTTTGATGTAATAATCAATAGTATCATGATATAGGTACGGAGTAAAGGTCGAGGAACAAGAAAATAAAAGAGGTGGAACTAGTGCAATTAGAAAGATATATTAAATGGGCATTAGGGTTAAACAAATGGAACTCAGAATTTTTAATAAGAGAGGAAACGAAAATAAGAGAGGTATGTATAGAAGCAGGAGAAAGAGTTCTAAAATATAAAGAAAAAATAGAAAAGTTGCAAAGTCAGCATGAAACAAGAATTTTTTTTTTATTTTATACAATTTTACATTCACAATTTGTCCAATTTGGACATTTGGTAGAATTTTGAAACAAAAAATGACACAGGAAAAAATATAACAAAGTAAAGGAATAAGTATAAAGAGAAAGAATTGGAAAACAGCAGAAGAATGGGAAAAGACATAAAAGTATGTAGAATCTGTGAAAAAGAAATAGAAACTAGGGAGCACGTAATGACTATATGTATCACAAGAACAGACAAACCAATAGAAAGAGTGAAGAAGAAAGAAGGAATAACAATAGAATGGATAAGGAAAGTAATAGAAAAGAAAATGTGGAGAACTGTTAAAGATAAAATATAGTGATAACGGAATTCAGTGATCAAAGACTTTTTCTAATATTATATTCACTTCTATATATTGTGAATGTATATATACATTTTGAGGTGGATAGGTCGTGATAGGTATTGAAGGAACACTCAGATATATTCAACAATAAATGTTTATTCACTATATATTCTGGGTGTACACTGATGCGCAGAACTCGCGGTTACTATTAACGGTGCGCGATTCGCGGTTAACAGTTCGATTACTGGTCGATGTGTTTTGATGCGACGGGAGGTCGGCGATGATTGCGCGAGATGCCGAAAACTTGGATTGTTGATAGACTCGGACCGTGCGATTGTAACGACCGTTGTGTGTCGACTGTATGTAACGACCGGAGGGTAACGACTCTCTATAAACGACTCTCTGCAAAGACTCTATGTAAAAGACTGCATGTAAAAGACTGACTTTCCGTCACGATGATGCTTTTTTTTTATTTATCAGAAATTTACAATCAATTCTCGTATTGAGAATTTTCAGTAATTACGATGATGCTGCGAAGGAAAACTGTGATGGGGGTGTGTCTAAGGATGCGAGATCATCGGATTCGTTGAGGAAAGCTTTGGTTCGGAAAGTGAGGAAAAGTATGTCGTTGTTTATTGGCTAATTTTTGTGTTGGTCGTTGGAAAAGGATGCTAACTGCCCTTGAGAGGAAGTTGCTAGCGGGAAGCGTCGTACGTGAGAGAAAGCAGATTTCTCGTGTATTCCCGTAGTAGGTGGTAAACTTTTTTTTTTTATTTGGTAGTTTATTTACAAGCAATTCTCATTGAGAATTTTAAGTAACTTCATTTGGCGTGGTACAGTAACTTGGATTATAATAATTTATATTATGATTGATTCTAGTTTAATGCTTCAATCTAAAGGGTATTTTCTTCTTAGTCTGCGGGTCTGATCCGTCGTGTCGAGTAGTTGGGTGACTAAAGGGTTGTGATGGTTGTTGACTCTTGTGTTATATCTGCATTTCAACTTGTATATTTCTTCTTTGACTGTGGGTATCTTGAGGTCGCGGTGGATTGTTTCATTGGTGACATACTAGGGTGCATTTAATAGGGATCTTAACGTTTTCGATTGGAAGCGTTGAAGTATTTCAATGTTGGAATTACTTGCTGTTCCCCATAGAAAATATAAGTGAGTGATATGGATAGTCGACAGTTGGCTAGTTAGTTGGCTTCTCAGACTGACCGCAGGTAGTGACCCATGGTCCCTTGAAGATTTTTAACCCCACTCTCTATACAGTAGTGAGTATGACCTGCGTAAGTGTCCTGTTCAAGTGCCTGTGTAGGTGTCTGTATGAGTAATATCGTTGTATTCCAACACAAATAAAATATTTGATATCAGAAATCATATACATATTAGAGATGTGTCACATATATAGAGTACCCAAGATAATTTAATCACTTGAAATATATCGCTTGTTCTTGATAATATTAAACAATGTTTTAAGAACAAGTTAAATGGTTTTAAGGGGAAAATTGATTTCACATTATTAATATTTTTCGTAGATGAACGCGTATACAACATTTTGTTATTATTGAAGACTACCGATGTTTTTTTTTAATAGAATCATATGTCTTTTAATACAATAGTTGATCCAACTGGACATCCTCTACGATAAAGTATCAAGCTATTTATGTTGAAAAACTATTACTTTAGCAGATATTTTAACTTTGATTTGTCAAATTTAGCGTACGAAAGACAAAGACAACGTAAACATAAGAATACCACTTCACGTCTTTCCTTGTCTTTTATACGCTAAATTTGACAAATTAAAATTAAAATATTTTCCAAACTAATAGTTTTTCGACATAAATAGGTTAACGTTTCTTTGTAGAGAATATTCAACTGGATCGAATAATGTATCCAATAATATATGATTCCATTAAAAAAGACATCGGTGAACTTCATATGTGCTCTGCGTGTTCACGAAGAATTAATCACGTTTTAAATAAAATTTTAATCCTTTTTATATGAAAACTTAACTCAAAACTGCTTTTATCGGTATTCTTATACATCGCTTCTGCTTTTCACTGTTTCTCTGCCCCTTTTCCTCATAAATCCTTTTATGCTCCTCTTTTCCTCTTTCTTAAATAAAAAACCTTATTACATTTAAGAATGATTTTCTCAAATTATCAAAGAAAAAAAATGTATCTACTTTGCATTTGTCTTCATAACACCTACTTACTCTATTAAACAGTAAAAATTATGTAATACTTTTTTAAAGAGGGAATATTCATCTTGATTTCTTATTGAAGAACAAATATTTTGTTAGCTTTCAAACTACAATTTGGCTTTGTTACCAATTAAATAATAATTAGGCTGCGGATGTTTATGCAAACTTATATTTTTATAAAGATATTACACAAATGAGTAAAATAATTATAATGAATACGCTGCTTTGATTATGTTAGATATTTTTGCATTTTACATACATTCTGTGCATGTTTGTATCTTCTATAAATGTTATTCATAACTTTTTTTTTGCTAAGTTATTGAGAGTACCTAAAAAATCGCAGAGATTACTACGATAAATATTTTGCACAGTAAGCTTTATAAATATTATCAGAATCGACAACAATCTAATTGCCGACTGTAATATTTTCTCATTGTAATTCATAAATCTAAAACACTACCATATTAAATCTAAATCTGGGATTCCTATAAGAAATTTCATAGTTGTCTTCTAGAATAAATTTAATTATACTGAATATTCCCCTGATTTCTTAGATATATTTTTCTTACTTTACAATCACACGTTCATAAATCGACCTTGATGACTAACATTAAACAACATCGCGCTTAATTAATCAATGAATTCATTATGGTTCTTACATGACATGCTAAAAATTGCAAAAATGTAAGAAAGGAATTTTCCAGCCGTGATGGCATTTATAGTACAGCTGGAGGTAGTATCTTATATCCACATGAGCGGCAATTACTGCGAAATTGTTAAAAACGATCGCTAATTTTCTCAGCAGCCTGCGCGATTTATGCTCGCGGTTCGCCACGTTTTAGAACAGCTTGCCTTAACAGCTTGCTTTTATCATGAAAATGCATTTTCAGCAGATAAACGAGTCACGATTTTTTTACTGCAGATCCGTTCCTCGTCCATGACAAGTAGAACATTCTTTCATCTATCGCAGACAGATTGAGTATCCAGTTGCGTGTTTATGCAACGTAAGATCAACGCGAAGGAAAAGTTTATCGTTGTCAGTTTCTTTTTTATCAGATGTTTCTTTTTTCATTAGATACATTATTGGAACGGCAACATGTTCCTTTTCTTTAGAATATGAAGCAGTAATTTTACAGTTCATAATTTAATTATATTGCTGTTGCAGATTTTGGTTATATATGTTCAATGTTCAACCAATGTTATTTTTTTATTAACCATGGTTATATAACCATGGTTAATAATAAATTAATTGATCATAGTTAATTTCTCCCATTTCCGAAATATTAAATAGTCATCGCGTAACGTGATATAAAAATTAAACAACTTTCAAGAAGGAGCTGATAATTCGATAATTATCGATATATCTCATCTATCTCATTCTTGAATATGTTGTCCAGAACATAATTCTGGACAACCTTTTCCTATACATATAACCGCCGTTTGGCTATAGTTTCTGAGATATTCGCAAAAGTCGTCAGTACTACTACAGTGAATTTTGCCTATAATTGTGCGTCCGTAGCAGCGTATGCGTCAGTATTGATTGTCGGCCGCCTGACGGCGGTCGGATAAAATAACGCCTAACCTATTTCTTATCTTTTCATTATATAATAGTTTATATAGATTTGAGTTAAGTGTCATTTTATCCGGCCACTTTTCACTCCATATTAACTCTCGATTGCACTTTCTTTTACTAGTTTTCATCTCACCTATTTACGCGATATGATCTTCACCTCCAATCTGTTTTTCTTCCATATATTTCTCGTCCTGATATATCATACAAATTTCTCAACAATTGTCGTGCCTCTCAGATATTGTGCTTGGAGATACTGATTGGTGCGACAGTTTTGTTTCTATCGCGGTTTGTTTATAATCGAGGTCATTGGTAAATTATATATAGAGATTGTGACACATTCCATTATTCTTTTTGGACAATAACATAATGGTTAGGCGTTGCACGTTTACGTCGCTCGCATCAGTGTTCGAGCGGTAAGTCTACAAGAGTATATTTCTCATAAACTATATTACTTCTTATAACCTCCGAAAAACAAATTGGTATTATAATTTGTAGTATTGTTATATATAGGATTACGTTATCAAATTGAGCTAGGATCGGGTTCGATTTCAGTAGTTTTCCCTTGTTGAACTCCTCTACTCGTAAGTTTTCCAAGAATTTAGCATACTTCCTAGTTAATGTTAGCTTAAATACTATAGTGTTAGTATACTATAGTACTATAGTTAGCTTAAATAATATAGCCAAGTTTATTACTAAAATAATGGGTAATTATGTAGAAAAGGGGCCGTCTCACCGATTTCGATGATCTTGAAATATGTTGTCAGAGACGGTATTTTTAGTAATTCTTTCCTATACATCATTCCACCATCATTCGGATTTACGTTGTAAGTTATATGCAAAAGTACATATGTTAGGTAGAATTTATCTTATTTCTCGTGTTTGGAATAGATTTATTTTAAATTGAATTAGGTTTAGGTTAGGTTTAGATCTGCTTTAGTTCAGGTTAGGCTTACGTTTTCAATCTGGCCGCGTGCCGTAAGACTGTAAGGCCGGATTGAAAGTGTAAGCCTAACCTAAACTGAACTCGGTACATTAAACTCAAACCTAGTTAATTACTTAATGCAGTAATTAAGTGGTCAAATAATTCACATGTTAAGATGGAGGATGACTCCATACTTCGAGAGGTACTGTACTCTTAACCTACATTTAACTGAGGTTTTTTGCTAATATCTCGTAAACTAAAGCCGAGCGATGGTAACACGTGTACAAAAAAGTTTTAAATCAAATCGTATAAGAAAAAATTAGATTGTTTCAAATCAAATAAAAATCGTGTAAAAATATTATATTATGTACATAGAATTGTAAGTACCTTAGTTAAACCATATTGGCAAATCATTAGTATAAATATGATTCCTTTTCACGAACTGTAAGAAAATTCGAACGACTGGACAGCTGGACGACTATATTTATACTACTCATGTTTCCAATTTTAATTTATAAAAATATAATTTAATGAAAACTGGAATAAAATGCAAATGTTAGAAGGCGCGTATGAGAAAGGCGCGTATGAGAAAGGCGCGTATGAGAAAGGCCCGTATGAGAAAGGCGCGTATGAGAAAGGCGCGCCGACTTGAACATGTTAAAGTTCAATGCTCTCAGCATTGATAATATAATATTTGCTCGCGTCACTTTTTCACGACCATACCGATTATCTTGATTACGATCGAAACCGTACAGGGTTATATCATGGCTCCGTAATGAAGCATGAAGACGATCCTCCAGTTGTCTGTGTGGGCGTGTATCGAATATCCTGTTAATGGCGATCTAGACAGGAAGAAGAAGAATTGACAACGCGTAATACCTGTGATTTGCGATTAAAAGAATGTCTTGAGTTCATTGACCGAATAGAATATTATAGTAGCACATCGGCATAGCAGAAAAAGATGAAAAATATCAAGAAGTAAAGAAATTAAATTTTTTATTATATCATCCTAAGTCAAAGAACTAAAATCGTAAGGAGTAAAAGTATAGGAAGTGAAGATTTCTAGTAGTTTTGTTAGTTATGTAGATTTTTACAAATATTAATTTAATTTAATATAAAAATTATCGACAAAATCACTTAATTTTTCTTTTATCACTAATTGCACGTCTTTTTTTTTAATTCATTCTATTTCTGGGATAAGATAGCAAAATTCATTCATTCCATTAATTAACCATGACGTGCGTCGATTCAACGTGGATAATTTCAATATATATATATTTATTAGCAAAGTAAAATTCCAAAAATGTAACATATATATGTCGGATTAGTATTGGAATTGTGGGCGTTTAATGAACCTTCACTTGAATTTGCCATTGTAATTACAACTGGTGTGTTATTCATACAACCGGGTTTGTTATAACAGGTTACAAGTACTCGCGGGGGTCAGAAGGTAGGTATGTAGATGACGATGACTTCAACTTCGATAACGAAACCACGGCCACGGGACTACAAACTCAACGTAAAATAGTACTGCTACAGATAAGCTCTCCCACCAATAACTTCCTCGCTAAACCTCTCAAGAATTCTCAGCAATTCAGTCAGCAACTCAATCAGCAATTCGCTTCGCGACTAACTAACTAGTCCAAAAGGAACTGCCCTTATATAGTCCTTTTCCCATCTCTCGGGTTGCTCTTCGTTTCTAAAGAGAGCTGCATAATTATTCCATACTTCTGTTATTACACGTCCCTCCTGTGACCGTGGGTACGTTCGGTGATTCATTATGTCACCTCGAGCCTAAGCCCATCGTTATAAACCTTAAGTACTCATATAGCTATTTCTTAATTTATTGCTTAAGTGTCGCTATTGTACAGGTCTGGATTAGGATATTGGGTTTTCCAAAACATTTCAAGAAAAAGGTACGGATGTCCTTTCATCTCCGACATATATATGTTATATTATATATTATATTATGTATATATGTTATATTTTTGGAATTTTACTTTTTTAATAAAATAAGGAAACTCAGAACCCAAACTGAAACCCACACCTGCTTGTATATTTTGCATTCTCACGTATCAATCACTTCCTACACACTTTGTACTTCGCATCTCACTCGTCCCTTTCATGCCGCGCTAAGTTTTAATATTTTGCTATATAATTTTCAATTCAATCTAATTCATTTATTGGTGTAATAATTCGTAAATTATTGTTTCTATGAATTATAAACTTTAAAGTTTTACTTTCTATTTTCTTAAGGGGTCACTCCGATTTGGAGGATCAAAAAATTGATCTTTTTACTGTATTTTCTTAAAGTATAACATCTTGTGTAATTTCGACCAATCGCGGGGAGACGCGTTCGCGAGATATCACGTCAACGGGAGTCGTAAATTCCCGCTACGATTATAATAATCGACACCACGAGTTGATCGATCCCCTGACTTCCGTTAAGATAATAGGGGTGATTGGTTTGATATAACACCACGTTAACAGGATATAAAATATGTGTATTTCCAACAACTTTGTATACAATATGGACAAACGTATGTGAACTGAGGAAGAGAATTTGACTCTTACAGGACTTGTCACGTAAAATTAAACTTATATTTTAAAGATGAGGAGGTTGAGTCGTAACACAACTACTATCTTTAATTTCTAACAATGTTTATTGAGTTACAATAATCGTGACTTAAGATGTTGAGTATTCTAACGGTGAAGAACTAGTGAGTTGGAGTCTCGATGCTGTGCCGGAGGAAAGCTGGTGATGGGTGTGTCTAAAAGTAAAGGACCATCGGATTTGTTCCTGACAATTTGGTTAGGAAAGTGAGGGCAGTAGACATTGCTTCTAATTGGTTGAAAGAAGGTTGGTGGACTAGGAAGGGTGTTAACCGCCCTCGATAGATAGTTGCTAGTGTGAAGTGAGAAAAACTAACTTT
>JACXIM010000147.1:86234-137535 GCA_014737505.1 Bombus sibiricus | reverse complement strand
AGAGAATTTTAAGTAACTTCATTTGACGTGGTACAGTAACTTGGATTATAATAATTTATATTATGATTGATTCTAGTTTAATGCTTCAATCTAAAGGGTATTTTCTTTTTAGTCTGCGGGTCTGATCCGTCGTGTCAAGTAGTTGGGTGACTAAAGGGTTGTGATGGTTGTTGACTCTTGTGTTATATCTGCATTTGAATTTGTATATTTCTTCTTTGACTGTGGGTATCTTGAGGTCGCGGTGGATTGTTTCGTTGGTGACATACCAGGGTGCATTTAATAGGGAGGGAGAGGATAGCGAAGACACTTGAGGGTGTCATAAATTATGCCGTCCTGTTTGCTGCGTTACAGGTTAGCAGGTTTCAATGATTTCACGGCAGCGACGCCTAATATATTCGAGTATTCTTTGTAGAATAGCCAAATCGGGAGAGCGGAATCGACTATTCTATGCGTTTTCTACCATCCTAAGTAAATATGTTTATATAGATACTAAATTATATTCTCATGAAATTCGTTTACAAAAGAGAAATATAAAGGAAACTTTTTTTCCACAAAACTATTTGTGCAAAGATCTTCTCTTTTGTAAAATTTTCTCTTCTTTTCTGTTCTCCAGCTGTCCATTAGACAAGCACAAAGTTCTTTTTTCTCATTCTCGACTCTTGTTCGCTTATTCCCCCTACGTAGACCCGACTACACAGTCTGGTCGGTCACGTAATTAAAATCGGATTTATTGTAATTAGAATTGGAGTAGATGGCTAAGAGCTGATATTGTACGTTTGCGACATCCTTCCTACCACGCCCCGTGTTACTTTGGCAAGAAAGTTGAAAAGTAGTCGTAAAAGGAGAAGAAATAGAAACAGTTGTACGAAAAGCAGGTCGAGTAGCGTTACTGATACGTTTGATTTATTCACGATAGTATTAGGAACGAGCGACTTTGGCTTTCTCGTTCATTGCCCAAATTTAAATTGTCTGCTTTTAACACTCAATGCGACACATTGAAAAGACTGAGCTCATTGATCTATGTTTCTTTCTTAAGAAAAGTTAATTGTTGGTCAATCCTTGTCTCTTTCTTTTTATGTTAATATTTATGTATATGTCGGGTTATCGTTAGAATTGAGGGTTAGGTTGGGGTTAGGTTTTGAGGTCAAGCTCCTTGAAGCTGGACTCCCTTTTGTCAACTTACCAATTGGACCTTACGTCCAATTTACCACCACTTACTTTGAACTATTTTATAAATATTAATACTATAGAAAAATAAGAACTTTTAAATAAGAATGTAACAACTGCTTTCAGTTTTTATTCTTACTTCCTAATTTTCCTTACAAGAAACTATCTCTAAAAGTATTGTTAAAAAATTTTGATAATTAATGTCTATCACATCACTTATATCATCATGAAACGAAATCGGTAACACAACATAGTCTATGACAATCATTACCTTCAATTCATTTCCTGGAGCCTGTGTAGTTTTAATCATCGTTCGACACGGATAAACGATTTGTTGAAGCTTTCCCGGAATAGATTGCTTTTGAAATTACTTCGATCCTTACCGATTCAGTTTTCATTAACTGCATTGTTGAACGAGACTGTTGCGACAGTTAGCGAAGACATGCAAATAACAATTCGTCCAATAGCGGGTTCATTTTAAATTCGTTTTAGCATAGTACGTACATATATGACGGGTTATCGTTAGAATTGAGGGCGCGTAACAATTCTTCATTTGAATTAGCCATCGTTTTGTACAACAGAGATTATATTTACAGGTGTAAATATGACTTTTTACAAAGTTTGACGAATAACCGTGGTGTTTAGACACGCGAGATGCTATTGACAATGTTCTTGGGTTCAATAACGAATCCACGGTCAACGGGATAACTCTTTACTAAACGTAGAATACTTTGAAGCTCAAAATACAACTTTCCAAGGCGATCGCACGAATAATAGACTGATGAAAATTTTCCTCTCTTTACGATTGCGTTCGTTTGTTATATACTGGTTGGAAGCATCGAGAAAGTTCCAATCGCCGTTGCTAGGCAGTTTCTGCCTGGAGTTTGATTATTAATACAACGTGAGTCCCATTATATTGACACCTCCGAGGCAGAATCACACGTGGCTAGGCCCGTTCTCGAGGCCGTATGCCGCCACAACCACATTTCTAGGGAGAACCATACAACCGCTTCACACCTCCGTCAGGCAAAACGTCCATCCCGTGACCGTGGCTACGTTCGGCGACCAGTTGTGTCACCTCGAGCCCAATCCCACTATCACAAATCTCGGACAAATACAATCGGATTGAATGACGACAATTGCTTAATTACGGCTATGATAGAATCTAGGCTAAAGTATTAGAGGGTTTTCCCAAAATTCCAAAGGAAAGGCTCCGGTGTCCTTTCATCTCCGACATATATTTATATATACATTTTTATTTATGTATAATAAATATTTGCATAATCGTGAGTAGGTCTTTTCAGAGAACAATTCTCTTCTATTTCAATTCTATCTAACAATAAGTTTCTGTCATAAAAATATAAATCGTAGATCAATAGATATGAGTGATTGATGAGTGATGAGGCCACGAAATTTCTGAATAAGAGGTGTGATTCAAGCAAATGTTATTCAATTTGATATGAGTTGCCCAAATAATAAAAAATTGATGCCAAAATTAACTCAAACTTAATCCAAAAAATTGTTGCATGCTATATAATTAACCCATATTAATTATTTAATATAGAAAACGAGAAACACTCATATTTTCGTTCGTTTTATTAAGAAACTCCGTGAGTAATCCATTCCGGGACGAATTTATTAGTTTCTAATACGCTTAGTTTCCAAGGTCACTTACTCGCTAAAATTCGGAAAGTATTCTTTATTTTCTACATTCGAAATGGGTAAATTTCAATTAATATAATATATCTAATTGTTATATACTCATATGAGTATTAATATTGTCTATTTCATTATTTTGTTCTAATCAATTTTCTCGTTATGATAAATCGAGTCATTTGTGTCAATTCATGTTATATTTACGATCGAATAGACAAATTACTCAAATGAGAAAAGTCTTTCGGACGTATACATGTAGTAACAAACCCGAACGAACCCCCTAGAATGTAATATCAATCCCGGACGATCCCCCAAGAAAGTACTGATATCGAAATATATTATTTCTAGAGCAAGGACAAGAAAGGATGGTTTATTTGAAGTTAAGTTTAGCTTTATCCGTACAAGCAATACTCAAAACAAAATGGACTACAATATCGTCGTACGTCTTACTGCGCGTCTTACGGGCACGTCTTACCCTAACACTCGGCTTCCAACTTCTCTCCTCTTAGGTCAAAAAACTACTGCCCATCAACCCTCGCATCCTTCTCCCACTCCTTCACTCACTTAGCCTTGGCGTCACCAAGGCGTACCCTCTTAATTACACTCTCTCTCTCTTTCTCTCTTCCTCAGCACTCTTACGGTTCTTAATTTATACCTTAAATTTACGACTTATACTATTCGCACTTAAACATACAATAGATCAAATGTGTACCCCCCTTTTCCCGATACTACATACATATCTGGTTTATACACACATTGAGCCTGATTATTGAAATGATACTCCTGTAATGGTAAGCAGCGCCTTCTAGAGAGTCTGATTTGTGAATTCACTCGACTCATACGTTGTTGTGAAATTGTAATTACAGTTGCAGTCATTCGGAAAGGATAAATTGGTGTGGAATTAGCAGTTAGGAGCTTACTTTGATGTGCCAGTCTGCACGCCAAATCAATGTCTGTAACTCTTGTCCTTCCGTATACCTGATACATGTTCATCGATCAATTAATACCGAAGGAGAATTCTGAATGTTTCTGGCAGGAAACGATACTAATCAATATTAGTGTGTTTGAAGATAGATTGTATTTAATACAATGATGTTTGTAGGAATTTAATTGATTTATTAATTTTGCATGTCATAGTAGAGTAGAATATCTTTAATTCTGAGCTCTGTTTGAATAAAAGTAATGATTTTTATTAATTTTCTGCTGCATAACATAATACAATTTTCTACTAATATTGAATGAAATTGATAATTTTTTAGTTAAAATTAACAGCTTTGGTTAAATTTTACTACAACTTAGTTCCTTTAACATCGAAGATTAAGTAAATATTTAGATTGCGAGAAAAGTCTTCCTTTTATCAATTATTAAAAATGGAAACAAATTCAAATTGGGGGAAATTAAAGAAATTTTTTTAGATTAGAGCTATTCTATTGAAAACGAATACGTTTATCATTTAACTAATTAATAATTGAATAATGTACATTATCACTAACTTGTTATGTACCTATGTGCAATATGTATAGGATAATGAAATTCCTTATTAATATGAAAATAATAATTACGCTTCTAATGAAAAATGTAGAAATGTTAAATTAGTCTACAATATTCTCAAAATCATTTTAAAGGTATAAGAATCTACGGGTCTAAGCGAATTTTCAGACATTTATTATTAGTTAACAAATATATTTATAAGTAAACATCCACATTTTATTTATATTTTATTTATTGACAATTCATAAAATATATTTGATATTTGAAATATCAGCCATCAAATCATTTTCGTATTTCTTCCTTTTTTCTTTATAGATTTCTTCCAAAACGGAGCTAATTTCATAATACTCTAAATGTATAGATATAAAATGTTAGCAAATAAGCATTCTGTTGTCACTTTTAAAAAGAAAAATATCCATGTTAATACATATATTCCTTATATAATATATAATATTTCATACTTTTATGTAATCATCTAGAATTTGCAATCTAATTAAATTTTGGCACATACATACTATCCAATCACTTCGTGAATTTTACCGATAGGTACTTGCCTGGGGGATGGCGGTCAGGCGTCCTAGAGCCGCTTCATCGCCGTCCCAACGGACCGCGACTAGAAGGGGGGACGGCGCTAGTGAGGCCATTGCCCCCCTTCAACAGTTAGGGAATTTTTAGGACTGGTTCGAACAAGAGGACGCGGGAGGGGGGTACAACGGAAAGATAATTCATAAGAGGTTCCTGGAGCACTTCTGTCATACGCGTAGGATGGCCATCGTGGAGTTTTAGTCGGTAAGAGTCCGACACTACTCTGCTGTTGCCGATTATTAGCAGCAGCGGAGTGTCCATGAGGATTTCTCCACGTGCAAAACAAAAAGTATTTGCCTACAAGATCGCTTTTGATGATGCAATTTCATCATACACGGTAAATCTATAAATTTCACATTTGTTATTATGCTCCATAGATGTAGTTGGGAAAATATTAGCGCTTCGTAAACGTTACTAATGTATGTTTCTTCCTGCAAAAGTATATTTGATGTAAATGACATATTAGGTACTTGAAAACCATGATAATTATTGACAAACTTTAACAGGTAAATTCGTTAATTTTTATTGGTGCATAATGTAACAGAAGATATTAATAATATACTTATACATACAGTATATATGTATATTAATAATAAAGTAATATTGATTACAATAAGAAACATTAACTAAGTAAAATTCTACAATTGCTTTTTATTAATCCTTTTTTAATATTTTGTTTAACATTTACGTGACTTTTGTTTGAATTAGCAGTTTTTATTGATTACAAATTAATTCATTTATTTTAGAGTTCGTAAAATAATTGTTAAATTAAATCAAAGTATTTAACGTAATTTTCACGCAATTTGGTTATTATGTTTAAACTTTTTTTTTTTAAATATTGCAATAATAATATAATATAAAACACAAATTCTAATAAATTTTTTTGTTTTTTGATATTTGTACACGCCTTGTTAGTAAATTTATTTTTCAATACAAAGTTGGAAAATATTGCTTCGACCGCACCATTTGTAGTTTGTAAACTACATCTGCACTACTATCTGTAGTTTGTGAAGTGATATTTCTAATATTTTTTTTTTTTTTTTTTTTATATTATTTATTGTAAATTTTACAATTTGTCCAGTAGGACATTTGGTAAAATATTATAGTTTAAATATACATAGCATGTGGAAGGTTACCCCCAGCGGGGTACCTTCTTTGTGTTTGTTATGTTATATCCTTTGTGAGTATTTCTAATATAACAAAAATTATTCTAATGACACGTATACTTCACTTTAATTCACCTATACAATTACAATATATACATATAGTTTATATGGAGAAATGGATTAATACATAGCAAGAAAAATTACTAAATAATTCTACATATTTTATGTAATTTCATTCTCTATTCAACAATATACAATTATAACAGAAAACATATCTTTGCATCTCTTAGTTCATAACTTATTCCAAAAAAAAAATGATTTCAATATAATTCAGATTGGAGATATAGTTTCAAATAAGTATATTTAGATATTCTGAAAAATGTAATCTATTTTCCTGAAAGTAGTTTTCATCCTATAGAATTAAATGAAAATATTCTTTTCTTATTATATCCTTTTAAGAACTATTCTTTTAAGAACTATATTCTTATATAGAATATAAGATATTCTTTTAAGAACTATTTCATATTCATTGAAATGGAAGTGGTACATTTAGATGATATTCTTCCAATTATTTTAATTTCTATATTTTATTTTTATTTATTTATTTACTATTTATTTAGCCCGTGACTTTTGGCTTTGGACGAACTTTCGGTTTACATTTCTTACATTTATTGTATTGCACTCCTTACCATATCATTATCTCTAGCAGCTAAAGCTAATGACTACAAACTATTGCAACTTATGACTACACATTATTGCCACTTTTGGTCTTTTGCCTCCTTGCTGTCCTACCTTCCTGTCATTCCTCCCCGTCTTGTATTGCCCTTGCCCTTCTCTTCTCTATTATTGCTTTTAATTCCATTAGTCCTTCTCCAGTCTCATTCAGTGTTTTTTCCATGTCTTTTGGTCCTCCCGTTATCTCACATTCTTCTTAATTTCTATATTATTGGCCGTTATAATTTTTATTTTATATAAAATTAATTAAAATGATTATAAATTTCGTATATTTCTAACAAGTACTATTAGAACTAATGATTATTTCCAAATGATTAGAAGCATTTTTTGTTTCCGGTCCCTTTTGACGAAGTACAAAGGTAAAATCAGATAACTTTAAAATTATCCCTTAGTTCCATAATTCACGTCTATTCCTTCTCACTTGGCATTCCTGTAAATTCACGATACGCCGTTCGTTATTGAGTGAAACAGGATTTCAAGCGTTCCGTGTTCTAATTAAAATTTGGAGTACCAAGGAAAGACATGAACTCGCGGCATTTCTTAACTAAGGTTTGAACCCAGAACTTTTACTTATCAGATCTTCACACTACGAATTAAACTATCTAGATCGCCGACTTCCTTCCTCCCTAACTTTTCTATTTCAGATTGTTGCCTAGCTAAGATTTCTACCCGTAAATAACAAAATTATAACTTTTGTCTATGAAAATATTATTAATCTGAACTAAGTTAAGAATCTTTAAATTTATTATAGTTATAGGCTGAAAGTCGCGAATAACTGTGATTTTCACAATTCTTTTAACCAATTTTTTTAATTGACTTCGACATTTCACTGAATTTTTAGCATGTACATAATTGACATAAATCTACAAAACATATTGTATCAATTTTCTTCATAGGCTCAAGTTAAAAAATCGTAAAAAGCGATCTCCACTATTTTCTTCGCGATTCCGACTAGTTGCAATTTTTCGAAATGTTTGTTTACACTAAATACACTAAATCGTATAACTTATATAAAACACTCAAGACATGTTTGGTCCAATGTTAAAAGAGTTATCGTGTCTTAAAAAGTGTCGCAATGTTAATATGAACTGCTCTATATACAAGTATTAGTTAAGGTAGTAATTATGTATGTAATAATATTAGCAGATTTTGGATATCTGTATTGGAGGAATGGATATACACAAGATTTTATTCTGTATTTTAATTCAACCGTTTTATGACATACATCTAGTGTTAGAGCACCGTTATGACTTTCAAAATCCTATATTTAAACTCGCTTGTTAAAATCACATCCAGGAAAAAATTTCGATCTTCGTATCGGCATAATGGGTATTTAATAAAATGTTAACAATTGTTGAAGCACAGCATATGCTTATTTCAAGGTTTCCTTTCTTTGATCTAAGAACATTGAGTATATTTTTGTAGAGTACGTACTATAAAAGTAAGAATCTAGAATAACGCATTATAACTTATAACGCAATATAACGTTGCAACACGAAAATGTTAAGGTCGTTTAAGAATAGTAATAAAAAATTGCAAAGAGATACATAATATTATTTTTATTCTAGATCAATGAAATATTTACGAATTCAAAAATAATTTTATATGCCAATTATGATACCAAAGAGCTAAAATTTATTATTTTGAAGAATAATTATAACAGTAGTGGATTGGTTTATGCATTCAAATTCTAAGCTAGAATGCTACTATATTAGATGCGATGAAGAGAAAAAATAACGAGCTAATATAATATCATGATTAATTTACAATATACAATTTGAATAAAATCATTGTACATGCTAAGAATGTTAATACTGTGTTAATTATCTTTACGATTAAATTTTACGATTAGAGTGTTAATATAGTTACCTTCACAATTAAATTGAAAAGGTAACCACCTTTATAATTATACTGCCACTCGATCAATGACTAGGTCCTTCTTTTTACCATTAAACTAATATTATTAAATATTACTAATGAAATCTTACAAATTATAAAGTGGAAGTTATCGATGCTAAATTCAATGTGTCCATTAATAGTAACAAGTTTGTTAACAAAATGACAAATTATGACGGAGCTACTTTCCAAAAGATCTTTTCAAACTGCGCACACATTAACGGAAATAAACATCTTTAATGAGAGATTACAAAATACATAAATTAGAAATAAATGATTATTTCATAAAATATTCCATATTTTACACTTCACTTCTACGCTTTTCATTTTCTTTTCTTTTTCTTAATCTTGTGTATTATCTATATCTATGTATAAGGTAAACGAATAATAATTGCGAATTATGCCACATGTGATTTCTATTATACTAAATGGCCAAGCTTATGAAGAGTATGGATGACAATTACATGTCGTTATTTGAAGCCCTCAAACTGACGATAAAGTAAAACTTTAATGGAAAAATCTACGTGTCTCTAACTATTAAAATATATTGTTATGTACATTTATGAAGATTTTAAAATTCATAACAAAGTCTAAATAAATACGAATATTATTTTTTAAATTAAATATCTCAAATGCCACACGAATTTTATTTCACCTATATATACAAGCGTTTACAAAACTTGCATAAGCAAAGAATACATGAATTTTTTGATAGTGTTTTAAATTTTCAGATTAGAATTTTGTAAAACTTGATAAAAATGGATGAACCAGCTGGTATACATATTTATTTGATATCGTTTCCTGTACTCAACTTCCCGTTTTTGGAAGAAACATTTGCAACACTAAGCATCTTATTTAGCTCTTCCAAAAGCAAATTTCTTACGAGTTTAAGAGAAATGTTGTTTTTTATAATATTATTAATAACAGAAACATAGTTTCTTATGTAATTTTGTAAAAAAGACATAATGCATTAAAATATGGGAAAAACTAATTTTATTAAAAACAAATACATCTACCATTTAAACAATTAATAACATTTTAAAGTATAATGTTACGTATACGTAACATCGAATGTGAACAGATAAAATTGTTAAAAAATTCACATTTTTAATCTGATTATAGTAACGTTTCAACTTTCTTGTACCATTACAACTTACAGCCAAAGGATACGTTTCTCCGATATAAAATATATGGACAAGAATATTTTGTAAACGGCATTCTATTTTCGCTTATACTCGAATTGTAATTATGGCGTATGTTTCAATGAACGCCACGCGAAATGATCGATACACGGTCGAGCGAAATCGCATTTAACTGCGGATCACGCCGATGCAATGTCAACTACAATTGCCAGCGCAAATCGACCTTGCACCTTAAAGACTCCGGCTCTCGGCGTATGTCATCGAGTCACTGTGTTCGATCATTCTCGTTCTTTTTCATTTTTTCTTCGCTGCGTATTTACATGGTGCACCCTTGAACCGAAACCTCATGATTGCATCGGACAAGCGTCGAGAAGTTTGCATGCTAAAGCATGTTAGCTAATCATTGTCCGGACTTCTGTTTCATTCAATTGAAATTCTAGAGAGTTTTACTTTATTTTTATTATTTATAATTTTTGTCCTTTTTCCAAATTATTTTTTTTACGAAAGTATTATTTATTGGTGATATTACTTAAAATGTATGATAACATTTCATAGCTTTCTAAGCATTTCTAACATTTCTAGCATTTCATAGCTGTTTAAGAAGAGATACTGTTCACAGTAGAGAAAAGTTGAATAATCAGTTATAATCATTGTCATATTAATTTTTCACACTTGCTGATAGCAGTATAGCAAGCATCTTGATCACTTGATATTTATGTCATAATTTCCAAGGATGTTATTGAACACATATAGTTTACGTTTTATTACCTATTACTGCAATATGTTTAAGAGCAATTATGATACTGTAGGTTAAGAAATCTAATTTTTCTATACGTCTTACTATTAGACGTTTCTAGATACTAGGAATAAATAGTTCAAGATATTCTTTTGCACTTATATCTTTAGCAGGATAGTAATAACTTGTAGGTGGTTTAATGACGAGATTGCTTGTTGTAATGAAATATCTATCATTTAATTTATCATAATAGACTCGTCACTTAAACGATTAAAATGAAATTTGAAAATATATATAATAGGATTTTTAAACAATATTACAACTGTTCTTACTATATTTCACAAATGTTGGTAGATTTATCTGAAGCATAATGAAGAAATCGAGTGATTTTTATACACGTAAATTAAATTGTCATTATTGATTAAACTTTTATGCTGATTTAGATGATTAAGATGAACAACGAATAGTGAGTTTACAGGTACAATATAAGTATTTTTATAAATCACAAAACAATAATAAAAGAAAATCTTCTGGCACAGTCATAAATACGTAATAAAAAAATGTTTAAAAGTCGAACGATTAGACATTTATTTTTAAAATAATATCCTATGTTAATAAAAAATGGTAGAAACAAAACGTTTGGAACCTACTAACAACCAATTAACTTATTAATAAAACAGGGTAATGTAACTTCGTAAAAATTTTACAAATATCTGTTAAATTCTTTATGATTTAGTATACTCGTAAATGTTTTGTAGATTCTGTCATCTGGGTTACTTAATACATATTGCGATACGACGGTCGTTCATATTCCCAACAATTCTTAAGTGCATTTAAATAATTTACTGTCTATCATGTGATTGCATTCATCAATGCGTATCTTTTACTTCTCCGCGGTTATGTCCTTGTCCATATTGATCTAAGAAACCCTATTAATCATAGTTATTGTACCATTAAACGTTTCTCAGAATTCAATGCAAAGTTTGTGTTTTTTTCATTTCTGACTGGTAATCTCCGCATTTTTTCGTCAATTTATTATTAAAATTACGATAAAATTCAAATCTTGTCTAAACAGAGAATAAGAAAAAGAAAAAAGTTTTCTATTTGTCTTGGATGCTTTTCTATTTGTCTCCTTTCTTCCTTTTTCCGTCTTTTACTCTCGTAAAAACCTTTTCCTGCTGTTTTCAGTCGTTCTCTTTCTCTAGTTTTCTCTTTTTCTTTCATCCATTCTGACTATCCTGTTCAATTTTCTCTCTTCTTCGTGTTTTGTTTTTACATCAATTCCAGATAAGCTTTCTCATATACAGACGTAGAAGCCACGTACATATGTAAGTGCTTAATATTCGTCTCTACTTTCTGATATATTATTGTTGTGCTGAAACGCGCGGGGAATTTCCATATGACACAATTCACCTGGCTGCTGCGGAACTAGGAATGCCATCCAATAGACGTCAAATGAACCTAATTAAGAAAATTTACATCCTCGTTTATAGGATGATTTTTAACATAAGCTTTTATTAAGATATCTATAACAACATAAATATATAGAATATATAAAATATATAGAAATATATTATATCTATATATTTATTAAGATATCTTTTATAATACATTAATAGTTGATACTTAGTAACATCATTTTCTAATTATAATCTATTTACTTATGTCTATCTTAAATGTGCTAATTGTAAGTGTCTCGTGTCTTATGAATGATGGTGTAAATTTTAAAAAATATTAGGAAATCGTTAAATGGAGAATTGTTATTTCTTTTGGAACCATGAATTATAAACTATTTTATATATTTTATATTAACCGATACTTATAATCGATATTGATAAGGATCTCTTTATATATTTATAATAAAATTAAATCTTTATTTTCATCTAGATTTTCCACGTTTCTGTATTGTTGCTTTATATATATACGAGTATATATGAATATATAATAATATATAATAAAAATAATAATTTAAAAAAGATCGTGTTATATATTATATACATATATACAATACAATATAAGGCTTTTTAGAATTATTAAAACACTACCCGCAGTCTATAATTAACTTTTTATTATGAACCAAATATGCTTACTTAGAACCCTGATATTTGCTGTAAGTACTACTTTCGTACTATATTATATATATAATTGTTCAAATAACATACATCTTATAAATATAAAATAATATTTATATATAACATATCATATTTTTACAATCATTAAAACAGCATTACATGTATAGAAATATATGTAATGCCACTTTAATATATAAATATAACTATTATTTTATATTTATGATATGTTGTATGTTATTTGAACAATTTTATATCTACGATAAGATATATAACAATAAAAAGTAAGAATTTTTACTGTGTATTATCAAGTCTTCTGTTATCGTTATTATTTGTTCTAGCATTATGTTCACGTATGTTTTGCTCGCAAATTCATAAGTCAGATCCAGATCTAATCCATCATAAATCTTTCTAGTGTGGTTTACATTAGTATAGTCGATTGGAATATAATTATTGGATATTAATTCTTATTTTAATAGATATTAATCATTATTTTCCTGTAAATCATACAAATTACTTTCACAGATCTTTGTTGAATGCTTTGAATCGTTATCTTGTATGAATTTCAAATTTCGAAAAATAACAGATTTTAATTGTTTCCCTGATGGTCTTTGTCCATTATACCATATTTTATATGGGAAAATCACACACAAGCCACATTACACTGATCGATGTTAATCGTTTTGTTCCTGAAAAATTAAACAACTAAATCGTGTATTTTACTTCTAAAATAAAAAAAGAAAATAAAAGTAATCAGTTTAGCTCCTTAGTGTACTATACATAAAATTATACAAATCATGGTTTTACATTATATTATCATATATCATAGCAAATCATTTATTAAAGGATTCATACAACGCTACATAGAAAAAAATATGATCCTGAAATCAAATACTTGTACTGTCAACTTCATTAACATTAAATAGTCATTAATACACTAAATAAAAAAGATTTGTTACAAAAATAAGAAAACCTACCATTTATGTCCATCACTGGCATTTAATTGTCTAAAATAGCACGGTGATATAAATTTGAAATCGGAAAAATGTATAAAATATTCGAAACATAGCAGTCGTTATATCATTAAATATTATAATAGGCAAAATTTCTACTTAGGTTTCATTCTTTTTATTATTTTCATAAAAACATGAATTTGCATAAATATTCGCAGTGTGGCTATTAATATCAAAATTAACGTCGTATTATAGTCGATAATAACAAATCTCGTTTAAACGGAACGTCTAAATCATACTATGTTGAATGTACGCGAGTGCGTAGATAATTTTGCTTTAAATAAAAATGAAAAAAAAAATAGCTAACATATCGCGTATACGACATCACTAACAGTTCATGCGATTATAAGATTATCAATTCTTCGTATTCGATGCTGCGCTGCGACCAACAAATTAATCCGATTGCAGCGAATTGTCGTTCAACCGCTTTTCAATTCATAGCTATGGATGAAGTATTAATAACGATGGGCTTCTACGACCAGCCGCTGCCGAGTAATGCGTGTTCGATCACTTATTTGAATCACCATCAACGTGACTATTAACCGTTTTAAAATAATTATCGATGTCATCTGAAAATAATTACTGCATTCGTTCACGTTGATTTAAGTCGGGGAATGAGCAATTCCTACATAATTGAAACATAGAATTTGCTTCGGAATTAGTGATTGTCACATCAATATCTTCGTTTTAGTAATCTTTTTAATTCGCGAAATTTTTAGCAGATTATGTTGTTAAAGTTTAGAATTTATTCTAATATTTGTGGAATTTTGAATTACGTGAATTACGCAAGTAGTTTGTTTGGAATTTTGGTTACCTTTTTGATATACGAAATTGATGACAGAATACATTATTGTAGTATAATTTTATTTCATTCTACTGACACAGTTAATTATTGTGAAAATATTGTTAACATGTAGTGGTATTCTATACCATAGATATGTGTATACATAAAAACAAAATATATTGAAAACTTACTGGTTGTTAATTACGATGCATGTAATCATCTTTATTCAATTTTCTAAAGCATACTTATTAAACGCTGAACAAGTTTTACTCCAATCGTTTCCTTCAGTTCCATATATTACGTATATTCTATTTCCTCTCAAATCTTCCTATATAATTTTTCTGCAACCTTTTCTACAGATTTCCACCGATCAGGGGTGTAAAACAATGCTATGAGATGGTGACAAATAACTTTTTTACTCTCTATACAAGAAATGTTTCAGTTTGAAGACAATTCTTTTTAAAAATAATCAATTTAGTCATGTTTTCCAATTAAATCATTGTACTGCGCATTTTTAAATTACATGTTATACCTTTATATTTATTGTATTTATTGTTGTATTGTATTTATAATTTGCACCTCTTGCACAATAATTTTTTAGCTATTAGTAGTGAATTGATGCAACAAGTAGTAGGCCATAAACATCTCTTATATAATTTCATGCTTAGAAAAGAATACCCATATAATGTGAAATTTGCAAAATTTATTTAGAAAATTTCACTTGTTTTGTATATATATATAGTCTAAGGATCACATTTTGTGTTTCATCCTATATATGTATATATTTATAACAAGAACAAGTTTGATGATTATATATAGTATATAGATTGTTTGGAAGATATTGATTGGAAGATATTTTTTAATATTTCCTCGACTCAGATAGGAAAAACATATTTGTCATGATTTTTGGCGAATTCGTTTCAACATCCAGTAAAAAAGTGTATAAAAACTATAGGCTTATCCATAAAAATGTGATCTTGAAAACTAATGTTCCTAAAGCTTTCTTTGGGCCATGTTCTAACCTAAAAATGTTTCTACCAACCCACTAACAATAAAATAATCTAAACTGATCACGTTTGGTGGTTCACTCTGTTTAAGAGAATTTATTACTATTGACAGCTTAAAATTTGTGACTTATAAAATTTTACTACTACTAGTGATACTATTGATTCAATTGTGTAGGAATGCTCTAATTATTACTGTTATTATATATGGCGAGGTATACTTTGTTTATAATGTGATGTATTTTTGTTTATTTGTTCTTTTATGTAAACTAGTGATTATTTTCTGGTAATACTAAGACTAGGCAATTGATTTAACAAATAATGCAACACTTACATATGTACATTTGTCTCCCATAGCACTTATATGTATATGTATAACCTATATTACGTCTCTCTCTCTCTATACCGTACAACGTTGGTAAATAAAGTTTCTTTACATCTCTAAGAAACGGTTTATATCTCGAGAAAACTCTCCAGTCGAGGTGACTTTTATACACTCAAAGTCATTGTCCCACCCTTTATTACGATATAATAACTTAATTTTCCAATTTCAAACTATATATGTAGTTCAAATTTTCTTTTAATCTAACCATTACTATAATTATCTCCACATTCCCCGATTTAAATATTCAACAGAGTCAAATATTAAAACGAAATTAAGATATATTTAAAATACATAAATATCTAGTATATAACAAAAGGAGTAAGAACATTCAAAGCTGTTTCTGCATGTAGTTTGGTAAAAACCGAAGGAGAGGAAAACGCTGGTAATCGTTTAAACGAATTCATTGTACTGGTCGAGTTTACCACCAACCACGATGTAATAAGCATAAATAAAGCTGGATTTGTAAAAGAGCGGCTCATAAAGCACGGTAAGTGCACAAAGCGAACTTATGTACATGTTCTGCACGGTCGTAGACGTGAAACTGCTATTTGAGTCGAGTGTTTGATTAACGAGCTCGCTTTACGCGCGCGACGCGTGCATTTAATCAGGTTATGTAAATTATTGGAGAAGTATTTGACCGTATCGGTATCGCCGAAAGAAAAAGAATTTGTTTTATCGTTCGCTCCATATGGTGAAAATGTGAAGATCTAGCCGAATGCACTTTCGAGATGTTTCAAGATAAATGCTTTCGTTTTCTGGTCCTTCTGGAACATGTGGTGGATTATTTTATTATTAATTGGATTAAATTTTTCAGCGAAATAGAGTAAATTCTTATTCATTTCTATTTTACGAAACTCAGATGTTTTAATTCACGGATTTAAAAAAAAGTCCGTTTATAAAATGTATCGAAGAATATCGTGCTCCATTTAGAATACATAGCGCATTATTTTATTAAGTAACTTATGTCCTTTGTAGAGATTTATTAGTTTTCGACTTTATAAAGTTCTGATGTTTTAGCTTAAATACTTAGAAGAAAAGTAAAATTTATAGAATCTATTCAAACATACAGCATGGGTCTCGTAAATGAAGACTTTGAATAACTCGTAAATTATATGTTGTACGAAAAAATGTTTTAAACAAAACTTGCATGCTTTTCGATATGCAGTATTGTAAATAATTTGTTTTTACTTCGTTTTACTTTCGTAAATGGGATACCCATTCTTAAATTCAGATAAAGCATTGTTGCGAATTCTCGACTAAAGAGCAACCGGTCAGGTCAAACCGATCGGTCGATATCGCGTACGATATCGAATGAATTAACGCTCAAGGTGGAGGAGGTTTAACACGTTGACTGCCATGGGGGTCACCGGTGACCAGCACTCGATTTGGCTGTAGCGCCGTGGGGGCCACCGGTGACCGGCGACGCAGCAAATATTAAAAGTACATAGCACGATTGTTTGAAAAAAGGACAATCGTAATAATTGTCTACAACGCCGTGGGGGTCACCGGTGGCCCTCACCACGAAAAATGCTTCAAGCATGATTTTGTAACTCATTTTATTTGCTGTAAATAATATTTCAACATAATATGCATCGCATAATGAAAAGTTCACGTCAGCGCCTTGGGCAAACCATGGAAAATTCGTCTGACAGTCAACGTGTTAATAGATCGAGTGTTAAAGTAATCTAGCACTGTATTTGCACTTGTTGTATAAAAGTAAAGCGTGATGTTATGAACACGGTGGTGGTAGGATCTTGTTGGGAGTGAAGTATCTCACCCGTACGGTACAATGTCTGATGATGAACTGAACTTCTACGTTGCTGATTCTCCCTACCAGCCGTTGGGTTTCGTCTGTCCCTCGTGCCTTTCCGGCTGGGCTTTTCCCGAGGTTTTTTTATCTGACCTCATAGGTTTACAGCTCGGAGAGGACATGTAATTCGGAATTTCCTAAAGAAAGGAATGGGCCTGTCCGTGCTATAAACGACCGCTCAAAATTCCGAACGAGTATCAAATTTTACGTAAAAAGATATTATATAAGATAGTAACTAAAATTAATAAGTACTAATTACTGAGATTATTCTCCAATATTACGAGAATATTCTCGAATTAACCATTTTAAAAAATATGTTGTATTGGACAACAGAATATCTTCATTTACTTCGTGAAATTGACCACCAACATCGGTGGAATCTGAACGTAGTGGCTAGATCATTGCAACGCACTTTATTAATAGATCGTTAACAGGTCAAACATACTTTACTTTTCTGTCTGAAGCATTATTAAAAAATATGCTGTCTTTAATATGTTCGAAAAATTTTTTTTTATTTGGTCGTCAATTTACAAGCAATTGAGCATTTACAAGCATTGAGAAGTTCGAAAATATGACATCAAAATGATGGCTGTCGTACACATTAAGCTTGGTAATTCAATGATTTTGTAACTAATTATGTCGCACGAAACTCAAATTCTGTTGCCCAATAGTGCATATTTTTTTAAATGGTTAATTTGAGAATATTTCAGTAATTATTAATTCTAGACCCTGTCTCGTATAATACCTTTTTTACGTATAATTTGATGCTTTATCCAAATTCGAGAAGAAAGAAATCTTAGGTATTTCATTAAAAAGAGGGAGGGACTGAAAACAAAACAAAACCTCTTTTATTAGAATTAATATCTTGGTATTGTGTGTGTTATTTTTGACATCATTTGTTATCAATGCTAATATTTTTGTTAACTATATGCAAGAATTTTTGCAACATTTGCACTGATAAATCAAAATATAGCATTCCGTATATCATATTATAATTAATAATACGTTCAAACTAATAATAAATATTAAATTTGTATAATAAAGTTGCGTTTATTATATTATATAAGCTATACGTAAAGTTGATCTTGGCTTACTTCATTAACAGGAAGATGTTAATTCCACGATTATTATGACAGTCAGTTACCAAGTGAATTTAAGATTATTGTTGCTTAATCAAAGTTCCTTATTCATTGATTTCTAATTTTTAACGCGTTTTACTCTACATCATACTTCTGTTATTCTGTACATTATTGTAATATACTAATGCAAAGTGATTAATGTACAGTAATCTTTTATTGTTCTTGCATAAGATAACATAAGAATATTATACGTATAGTATGATAATATCATTTACAAATCATAAATTATGTTAAAAATTTTCAATAATATAATTAAATTCCACACAACGAATAGCAAGAAAAATATTGTTCTCTTTTCCTGCCATAATATATTCTTAATTATTTTAACATTTCTACTAGTAAGATTTCACAAATACCTTCTCGTTTCTTTGCTAAAAATAAAATTTCAAGGATTCGCTGTTAGCCGGTCAATGTCATGTAGTAGATCACTGAACTGCTTTGCTATCAACTACAATATCATGCTGAAAAAATTCAGTGGGTTTCGTCGAGTACAATACATTTTATCTGAAATTAGCGAACAAAAAGTTATTTCAAATATTCCTCCTAATGCCTATTTATGCTTTTCCTTATTCTTTATGATATTACAGTCTCTGCAAATTTTACATTGTATTTGTTTATGAATTATTCAAAACATGATTTTTTCTGACTTATGAGTAATAGCTATGTAATTATGCACATCTCTTATATTTATTTATTTTATTTAATATAATAATAATTCAATTAATTGAATTTTAGGTTCATATGTATTCTACAAATATGACGATAAATATGCATTAAAGTTTAGGTAAAATTAGGTGCAGTTAATGCGACGTGAAAATCTATATAAAAGAACAAAGAAGAAAAGAAAATGAATAAACAGTCGCACCCGAGCTGTCAGAACGCTAATATTGATATGTGTTCTGTTAACAACTTTTAAACATGTGTGCTAAATCGCAGCAACATAGTGGCAATGGAAAGCTATAGTGGTAGTGGTATTGGTGTTTGTGTCGTGTTATGTTAATGCTGACATGACGGACAATCCCATTCCCACATATTCGATATTATATAGCAACATGCTGTCTACAAAGATACAGCAACTAACAATAAGTGAAATGTTTTAGTACGGGACTCTGGCTTCCTTAAACACCACGAAAAGAATCTCAGAATGTACTAATCTCACGGAATCAATAAAATCCTATGCGAACATTGTAAAATTTAAATCCATCCCTGCCAAAGACCAAACTATTGTTCTTAAATCGATGGACGGTTTCAGCATCAAGAAATATCCGAGGTCCCAAGACAATCAGATTTATATCCAGAATTTCAAACGTCAGAATCTGTATCTACCTGGGTAAAAAGAAATCGTTACATTTTTAACCACTAAATACAAAACAATAACAATAAACGATATTGAAATTAAAATAAGACCAATATAGTCAGCACAATGTGGTATTTTGTCCAACGCCTACCTTAAAATTTCTAATGTTGGAAATATATCTAAAAAGAACAACATTCGACTCTGTTCGCGAATAACCCTCTTGGAAGCAGGAATGTCTGATCTTGAGTAAACTCGAGACGATATTAAAAAGATTCATGACTTCTTCGTAATGTATATTCCTAGACGTCACACCCTATTGAATCTTCATCACAATAAATAAATTAAATTGTTTCTTAAAATCACACTGACTAAGTTAGCTGGGACTCGGATTTGTGACCAAGGATTTGCGAGTTGATTTTTCCCAGTCGATTTTCGGCTGGCACTTCTGCTATTCGATTCATTCGTAGTTATACAATGCTTATTTCAGTGCGGTGCGATGGTTCGGAATTTACCTAAAATTGATTCCACAGAAACTCATTGTACCAAAAACTGTCGCTAATAATTTCGGCAGTTGACGCGACTCAAAATGATTAAGAACGAACGAACGAAATTGTTTCTTATACAGAGTGTGTCATGAGAAGCGAACATTCCTCCGTTGATTTTTAGCGTAAAATTAATTTATTGTCACGAAATGATACGTTATTACATGTCATTTTAAAGCAGAACTCTAATTTTAAACTTTAAGTTTTAAATTTCAGAAGAACAGCCATTGAGGCCCTGCCAGTATAAACGGTGTTCCCACCTTGTTGAAATCATACATTTTGTTTGTTAATCCTTCACCTCTGCAGTTCAGGTTACAAGAAATTGTTGGTTATATTGATTGAGCTGAGTTTACGGTCGTGGCGATTCCGTTTTTCTCAAAAAAAGTACGAGCCAATGTTGCCAAATCCACCAATAGCACACCAAATCGTCACTTTTGGGTGGTACAACGGTGTTTCATTCACTTCACAGGGATTTTGTGGAGTCCATTATCGGAAGTTCTATTTATTTACTGAATATGAAATGTACTTCATTACTCATCGTGATGGTCGCGTCCTCGCGTTCTTCGATAACTTCGAGCATTAGCTCGGTGGAAACTGAATGTTATTGATAATCCCTTTCCTATTTGTTCATTACTAATTTAGCAATATGTCGCCGAGCAGAACAAGTTGGACTTCTTATGGCGGCTTCTCCCACTCTTTTCACGTTCTTCAGTGTCCTTGCAGTTGCTACAGGACCAGGTGGTTTCTTTTTCATTACTGTTCTTCTTCTTTTTTTTTATTTAATTCTTTACATTCTCAATTTGTCCAATTTGGACATTTGGTAGAATTTTTTAGCTGTTTGATTATCACGTGGGTGGCTACCCCCAGAGGGATACCATCTTCGTGTTTGTTAGGTTATATCCTTTGTGAGGTCTGCGGGGTGTTTCCTGTTCTTCTTGTTCGAAAAAATGTGACTCACTTCGAGATGGTATTGCAACTTGCGAATGTCCCCATAACGACCAATATTGAAACGGCAACGAGAGTCGCTGAGTTTCAATAACCGACTCGCCACTTTTTACGAAACTATCGTATACAAATCTCAATGCTTTAATGTCTATAGCGACATGATAACAAATGAAATGGCATGCTCTGACGCGTTATATGTCTGCCCCACTCAAGCCCCTACCCCCACTACCTGCTTCGTAATATTCATTTGAAAATCGTCCGTTTCCCGCGAACCGTACAAATTCCCCTGTACAAATAAGAGGGACATGTCCTGGAATAATATTCCTATGGCTAGACTGCGGATTTTTATGCAATTGTAATAAATTTAAAGGTGCAAAGTTTCATAGGTCGCATATAGTACACAAAAATATACAAAATATTGAACGTGGAATATTTTTTATAATTCTCAGTGGATGAAATAACTTTCTATGTAGATCCCATTTCTTTAATTTTATTCACATGAATATCAAATTGCATAAACATCTGCAATTGACCTATAGCAACGAAAACATAACAACGCCTAACCAAGTGCCAGCATTGTTAATAAAAAATCAAACGTCATTGTTAATATATAAAGGAAAGAGAAGCAGTGTCGACCCATTAGACACAATTGATTTGCCAACTACTGGAGCTAAAACAAAAGACCACTTTGTTACTTGGAAGCCATATCTACAAACCATATATCAACAAATTTATTCATAACTATAATAAAAAAAAAAACATCCGTTACCAAACGCAAGCAAGAAAAACTAACCCCTTGAACCATCAAAACCCTCAATTTAGATCTTGACTCTGCAAAGAATCAAAAGTGTAGACACAAACATAAGGCCAAATCCTTAGAACTCAATAACAAATATAGGCACTACAATAAAATTTAAACAGATGCCTTAAAAATGTTACGATCAAACAAAACTTTCCCATTCAGACGTCTATTTTCTAAGTCAAAGAGTACACAATCCACGATGCTCAAAAACTTATCTAAAAGAACGACCTTCAAGATCGCGCTACCTACACAAACTTCATGAGTGTAATTCAAAGATTGCCAAATTCAGTCAAAAGAAACAAAAATGATATCAAAAATATATTTACAATTTATTCTTAGCTCGTTAATATGAACAAAAATATACCATTATATCTGAGTATTCTCCCATCAAGGAACTATCGGCAATGGAAAAGCAGACACTAACTCTAAAGAAACAATTCTTTCCTCCAAATGGAGCAGAGGTCCCTATCGCTTATTAGGGATTCGTAAACTATGCAGAATTCAGTATCAGAGAAGAATGTAAGCGGTTGTGGATCGCATCTAACAGAATAAGAATCCATAACACAGTCAAGGATTTTTACCAATAAATCATGAACTGCAACGTGAACAAGAAAGAGAAAATACTGTCTGGTCTGAGGACACAGGACATACTAGAATCACGCATAAACACTTACTCAAAAGCGGAACTATCCTGTTACAGCTGTCATACCCCATTCATCTCCTTAACAGTATGCTATCTCCTACACAAATAAAGAAGGTTTGAACTGCAAAGGTGGCAACACAAGATTAATCCGGGCAGTGCTATGGTCATCCACAAACATACAAAAAATACCATTGAATCCTTGACCAACTCAAATCTATACTATAAAATATTTTTTTTTTATTTAATATTTCGAATTCACAATTTGTCCAATTTGGACATTAGGTAGAATTTTTTAGCTGTTAGATTATCATGTGGGTGGCTACCCCCAGCGGGGTACCATCTTCGTGTTTGTTAGGTTATATCCTTTGTGATACTATAAAATATGAACGCCAAACACACAAGATCCAGTCGCTAATGGCATGGCTGTTGTGTTGATGCGATGATTAAATTTTTTATATAAAATGAAAATCTCAGAATGAGTTTAATTACGGTTCATAGATACTGTTTCATTCTACGCTATGAGGGTAGTTTTACCTTTCATAGACTGAATCGATGATAAATTTCTGAAATAGTCGTTATATATAACGTAATATGATATACAGTGACGAGCAAAAGCATAAACACACTCCGCTGATTTTATATAAAAGGCGATACTACGACTAATTTTTCAAGTGATCGGTAAAGATTAGGTAACAGTAACTACAAGCTGCATCTGATTAATGAAATGTAATGGTTCATTTTCATTAACATTAATAATGTACAGAACATTTTACAAAAATGGAAATCTCAAACCATGTTTACAGTTTTGCACTTTAATTATACTTGTCGAATTAAGGTTTCAACCTAGTATTTCGTCCACTTTCCTTTACTTTTTTTAATGCTTTTAATCTACGAGGCATACTTTCAATTAAATTTTTAATTATTTGTGGTTCAATATTGTAACATTCCTGTTGTGTTCTTCCCCATAATTCATGAACACCTGAAGGTGGATTATTATATTTTGCCAGCCTTCTTTTCAAAATGGACCACAAATTTTCGATCGGATTCATATCCGGACTTTGTACTGGCCACTTCATCACAGAAAAATTTTGATTTTCTAGCCAGGTTTTAACTATTTTTGCATTATGCTTAGGATTCCAGTCTTGTTGAAATACTACGTCACGTTCATTATATCCAATAGAATTAACTACAGAAGGTAAATTACTTTGTAGAATGGTCAAATAATGCTCTTTTCGCATTATACCTTCGATTCGAACTAAGGGACCAACACCTCTGTGAGTAAAGCAACCCCAACACATAATTGAGCCACCTCCAAACTTCATAGTTTGTTTTATACCACCTGGCTGATCATTATTCTCGGATGAAGTCCAATACCAGGACCTTCTGTCGGATTCGAATCTGTTAATTTTTGTTTCGTCACTCCATATAACTCTTTTCCAATCTTCGATCGTCCATTCTTTGTAGGTGTCAACAAATTGTTTTCGTAATTTAATATTTTTGTTTGAAAGAGCTGGTTCACTTTCTTTTTCCTTCGCTCGTAAACCAATTCTCTTTAAAGAGCGACGAATGGTCCATTCGCTAGCACTTATTTCGATTTCCTGAGCAGCAATTTTTGGTGTTTTGTAACTATCCGACCGAATAGAGTGTGCAATTTCACGTGCTGCTCTATCCGAAATAAGTCGCGGTTTACCGTTTTGTGAAGAAATTGGTGCACTAACATACTTTTTTCTTATTCTTGCAACTATCGTATGACTGACACCACATTTCTCTGCAATTTGCCGCAACGACAAACCTTTATCACACAAACAAATAATACTGTTCTTTTTATCTTCACTAAGTGGCTTCATCTTGGATTAAGCACATCAAACTGAAAAGTGATCTAACAATGGTATGGAACAGTTGACTGCGAAACAGTGGACAATCTGTGCTTATTGACAGTTTCGTTTCCCTGACATTTACATGCTGTCATAAACGTTTCTGACGAAACGTGCAAAACTGTAAACATTGTTTCAAAACACAATTATTATAAAATATTCTGTACATTATTAATGTTAATGAAAATGAACCATTACATTTCGTTAATCAGACGTAGCTTGTAGTTACTGTTACCTAATCTTTACCGATTACTTGAAAAATTAGTCGTAGTATCGCCTTTTACATAAAATCAACGGAGTGTGTTTACACTTTTGCTCGTCACTGTATTATGTATTGCTTAAACAGATCTTCAGATTCGTAATTCCCTTTCGCACATGTGATACAAAAGAGATTAATAATTATAAGCAATAAAATAGGAAGAACATTTTACGTATTATATGTATTTATCTTCAAAATGCAACATAAAATCATATGTTTCAATCTTATTTGAATTATTATTACATTTTTATAGTCATCATCCAAGAATAATTTTTAAATTTAGATTAGTTCACAATCTTGTATATTCTATCGCAATATATTCTAATGTGGTTTAATAAATTAATATTTCTATGCATTTTAATAAGTAATAGTGGAATTTAATATATCGAGCCGAATGATGATGGAACATATTTCTAGATATTACAACAAATAACGATACGATTTAATAATCTAAATCTTAAAATACATATAGTGGAACGCATTTAAAACAAATGTGTGTAAAAACACATAAATTGTCAACTATTTAGTATATAAACTACATCCATAATAATTAAGATAATAGAAAATACGAAAAGCAATAATTAACAAGCTCATTTATTCGTCGTCTGTTGCGAGCAATTTATGAGAATAAAGCATACTAGAGCGTACTTGTAAGGAATAAATCAATAGAAGCTGAGACAACTACATCAAACTGATATTTCATATTTATACCGGTGAATTTCGTGTTGAAAGTTGTACCGTATAGTTTGACGGCACTGAGATAGCTAGAACCGAGATTTGTTAAACAAACTTTCCCACGCAAGATGACGCATGGGAGGAAACAGACGAGCAGCAACGAACTTTTTTATGTCGGAAAGGAGATAACCACTGTAACGTGCAAATGTCTGCACTGGCACAATCTAGATACGAGAGTCGTACCGCCATTCATAAAAGAGACGCTTCAAATCCTCCAAATAGAAAAATGCTCAAATAAATGAAAATAAATATAGTAACTTGTATATAACTTTTTAATTTTTCTCAGATTGATATTGGATTCTCATAAATTTATTTATATCGAAAATTTAGATATTTTGAAATAATTTTCATAAGGTTGATGTTCAATCATAAGTCTTATAGATACACAAATGAATTTTAACCCTTCGAAGCTGTAACAAAATGACAAAGAATTCAGCATTAACGATTTAGAAAATAACTATCTTTTTGTCTTCAAGATTTCCTGCACTTTTAATATGTCCGATACAATAAATGTTTAAACATTTGTTGAAAATATAATAGTAAATGGTGCATTGTTATTTATATAAGTCACCTAACACCTTGTACGATCGATTATAGATTTTCAAGATATAAATGTAACCTTCCACATGCTATGTATATTTAAATTATAATATTTTACCAAATGTCCTACTGGACAAATTGTAAAATTACAATAAATAATATAAAAAAAAAAAAGATATGAATAGAAGTACTACATATTATTACTGCATATTATTGTTTATATAAAATTTGGAAATTCCACAAATTTTTAGTGTCAGATGTTATATCTCTTTTTGTTTATACAATAAACATTTCAATAAATTTGATCAATGTTAGTATTCTTAGTCTATTAGATCCAACCCTACGATATAATACTAAATGTAATTGTATAGGATATAGTTTACTAAAAATATGCCTACTTTGTATTTACGTTATTCTCGCGTGGATACACGTGCTGCATAAAACATTTCAATATAAATGTTGTCTCATTATTTTATTTGCGTTTTCATTTCATCGTTGCATCCTTAAATCATTTTCATTCACAATATTAACCTTCATAAATGTATTTCCATATTGCATATAATTTCCGCACTTCGATTGATATTTCCAGCTGTTTTATAATTCAACGATAAAAATTGGCTCACAAGCGTGTTTCAGATTTCTTGCTCAGTATGTTTATTATGTTTATGCATCTCGTTGAATGCAAGTTTACATTTCACTCGTGTTGTGCCGTCATTCACGACGAGTATCGTGAAACATAAACACCACTATACATACTGATATACGAGTTTTACGTTTTATTTTTAGTCAGATCGTTTTAAGCTTATCTCTGCTTGAAAGTGTTAACGTTGTTCAATTATATATTCACGAAGCAGCTGAAAACTTTAGCGGTCTTCATAGAACTGACGTAATTAAACGTATATACATACATACTTTTTGTACTTAAATGCAAAGTTTACCCCAATCGTGTTTTATACTTTTTCAAATTACTCTTATAATTCTTTCATTCCTCTAATTCTTACCAATTCACAAATATCACGGCTATATCGAATCTTTGATTACTCTATATTAAAGTTCTACAAAGAAAAGGTCAACTTTTCGTTAAACTACTTTTTAATTTTTATAAAGCGTTGGGAGTATGGAATTGTGAAAACTAAAAATTTTTATGCAATTAATTTAATTTTCAAATCTTAAATTTAATATTTTAATAGGAAATTTTTGTTTGAGAGTGTATAGGTAATTTTAATTTATGATTAATTTGTATTATATAATATATATAATTAAATCATTTTTATTTGTAGATATTACAACTGTGAACATGTTTGAACTTAAGCAATATTTTTCAAACGCTATGAAACTTAAGCAATAATTTGATCTCAACCATTAATAATCTACCATAATGATTAATGTGATTGTAAACAATTAATTAACAACGAAAAAATACATGAAGCAACAGAATAAAGAAATATTTACTGTTACATGAAATAATAAAATAAAGTTAATTAAAACAAGCATTTGATTTAATTGATGTCTGTGGATCGTCAAATATTGCGGCGTTTTAGGAATTTTAATAAGTGATTATTGTAGAAGTGGTTATCGATTTCAATGGCTCTGCTTATTAACTTGTTACCGATTACCTTTTGGAGTTATGTGTCGCAGATATCGTATATCTGAGAACATCTATACGCAATATGTATAACGAGTTAAACTCGACTTCAAACTTTGATAATTACGCACATATAGGAAATATTACACTATCGTAATATTTCAACGTAATATTTTACGATGTACCATTACATTCATTGCTACGTGATTATAAAGACATCATTAAAAACGATAAACAGGAACTATTATGAAATAAATATTTACCATGCATAATATTGTAATATTTTTCTAATAGAATTTCTAATATTTTGTGCTACAAAATGTATTAATTACTACATAATTTTTTATTCTGTTTTCATAATTATTCTTACGTGTATGGAAACATTGTGAGTTTGATTAATATTTGTTCCTTAGGTACATTATAAAAAATGCTCATTTTTCAACTATGTATACTATAATATAAATAAATGAACGATATTGATACAGAAATATTATCTTTACAATATTTTCTAAAACTACATGACTTAACAATTAATGTATATTTTTTAATTCGGACTATCCCAAAATTTCATTAACTTTTTTCAGTATTAAGCATAGTGAACATCTTATAATTATAAATGGATTATTACAAAAATTCGAAATCTTAAATTAAAAAAAATAAGGAGAATATTTTTATGTTTTTAATTTCTAAACGATCATTTTTAATTCAATTATTATAATCCCAATCTAACCACAGCAGTTAATATTTATTATAATACTTTAAAAACTGTCGCTTCATCATTTTATATCTTTTCAAACACACCTATTTTTAAGCGTATCCGTTTTTCCCATTCAACCAACATTAATTACGACTGATAGGTAGTAATCACTTCAAAATTTTTATTTGATCAATTGATTGTTTAATTCTTATTATTATACGAAGTCGCCAAAATAAAATTATTGTTCAATTACTGAAATCGTCAGTCGACAATTATTAACTTGTAATTTTGAAATTTCATTAAAATTCAATTTGATGTATACAAATGTTTAAGTACTATTTATACTATTATATTATTATTTATATTTTATTTATATGTACATTTTTATGTATTTATATATTATTATATATTATTAATACTAGTTATACTATTTAAGTACTATGTTAAATACCACACTAAATTTGAAGTTAGATTTTTCAAACCGAGTAATTGTACGATATGCACTGTATGTACACAAACCCATGTCTCACTTCATGTTTACATGTAACATTAGAAAAATAAAAGTGAACCGATCATAATTCAGTTGTTAAGCCTGTTTCTTATTTACTTGAAAATATTTGAAATGATAGGGATAATTATGTATTCTTAAATACTAGTTACGCGAAAGAATTAACAATTAAATGCCTATTTTAATTATCAGTTGGGATCATATATTGTTAATAGCGATTGATAATGAAATACTTCGAATGTAATCTCCCAACAACGCTGAACATAATATTCTGTGAGAGTATTCCATAAAATGTATTAATCCTATTACGACCTTCGAATTTGTATCTCCCAAAAAAATAAAAAACATCACTGGCTTTGAACGTGACTCAAAGACAATAGGATTAATATCTTACAACGAAACTATACTCTAATTTTAACCAATCTAAATAAAATTATCAATACCAATATAATATTCCATTAAACATGAAACAACAAATCGAAAGACAATATACCAAAATGTACCGACTCAAAGACAAAGATACTTATCAACAGACGATAGAAACAGCAGCGAGGACTTTGACTCTGATTCTAATAACGATTCGTATGTCGAAACTGACCTATCTCTGGCTCAAACGATATTATCCTAAATCGTCGGGTACCAAGCCGATCTCGCAAGATTTTGGACGATTAAAGGAGAGTATCAAAGGCGAAAGACGACTCTTCTCGCGGGAGCTGATGATCTCGCGCTTTCGAGCGAATGTATGACACAGTGTGTAGAATGTTGCTCGCACACGGACCTGGCGGGGGAATCAGCTAGCTGGCAGGGGAATAATAACGAGCCGGACGACACGGAGCGAAGTCAGAGAGCGGACGAGGCTTTATAAATCGCGAGGATGTTCGCCGGTGCCGAACCAGTGACACCTCGACTGCGATCGATCGTACTGGTACTGCCGATTCGACGAATTCGCACGATATCCACGTGCTCGTCGCGAACCGATTCGCGAGTGTTCAGTTTTATCAGCATACGTCAGACAAGATTTTCCAAGAAGCTTAATACATGTTATAGAGTGGTTGAAAAAAAAGTATATAAACCAAGAACGTGCAACAGAGGAAATCTCGTGGATACAACTAGTTTCGATCAGAAGAGTATCAGCGAGGATCGATCTGTCTTCTACAGAAGCTACTTCGTCGTAAACGTAAGTGATCGATATTGTAGAATATCTTCTTAGAATAAGGAATATTTGATTTTACTTAGAACTTTGCTAGTGTCATTTAGATGGTTAAAAAAAAAACTTGATTAGTGAATGGAGGGCATACGGGGAAAATATGATAGATCCATTTTTGTTAACTTTTTAACTTGTATATCACTTGTGACGACTAAGAAAGAGTATTTCAAATATGAGATACTTGTAGACGTGAATAACTTGATAGATTCGAAGATATAAACCATTGAAAATAGATAACGATAATTTTCAATACGAAAATAGATAACGAAAGATTTCTATAATTTTTTTAATATGACTGAAATCTATTAGGGCATAGAATCTCATTATAAAAATATGTATATTCTATGTTAAAAACTATGATTAATATTTTTTCAAACTTTAATGTATAAGTGTCTATACTATTATATTGTTGCGTTTATTGTTGAATGGAAAATGTGGCTTGAAAAGCTTAATGAAATAGCATTTAAGAAAAGAATTGTTTTACCCACTAAATATTATAGTGTATAATGGTATAGTTCTATATTTCACGATATTATTTTTTACTTTATAAATATCTACAGTTTAGTAATAAATGTTAGTATCGGAGACTGTTCTGTCAGATCATGTTTAATATCTTCTTTCATTAGTTTCATAGTGAATTAAATGTTTTTACTGAAATATTGGATGTATTATGTAAATTTGGAGAATGAATATCCAATCATGTTCTGTTTAGAATGTATTAGATAATGAATTCATATTAAATTACGAAGGTATGATAGTTTTAAATGGTCATGGAGAGTGTTTTATTTAGAATTCGATACATAATAAGGTAATATGAAATTAAGAAATAATAACTCTTAATGAAACATATAAATAAAATTTACTTATATTTTATTTATCTTTCATTTATGTTTTAGTATACTTCGCACTAATTAGAATTTATACTTAAAATATCATAGATCCTTAAGAAGTATTGATTCTACTATGAAACTTTGCGCGCACAATATTTTACAAACATACTAGAGATATCAAGTCATTGTGAGTATCAAAGTCTTAAGCTTAGAGCTAAGAGTACCGATATAAGTTAGAAATAAACAAAAATAATCAATTGTATCTAAGAGAATTTATACGGTTACGTACATTTCATAGTGTGTATATGATATTTCGTTTACAAAAAAAAAAAAAAAAAAAAAAAAAAAAAAAAAAGGAGAATGCCAGGAAATCACATAATTCGTGAAAGATGATGCAACATTCGCAGATAGTCAGTAGATATATCAGTAAGTATTTACTTAGAAGGTTGTTTGTAGTTTCATTAATGGTTCCATTCATCTATCGTTTTATTGAATAGAAATGATAGTATACTATCGTGTATTTATTGATAAGTTGAGAACATTTCATAGATATAAATACTTCTTTCATTTATTTTTGTTCAATATTATTTTACATAGATTAATATTAGATTGATTAAATAATCCGCAAAGATTATTATATTTACCAATAAGTATAATTATTCGCAAGTTTTTGAACTTTAAAGGAAAATAAATATTTTCCTGTGTTTCATTTCAAATAATTATCGATTATTCTTAAGTGATTATCTTTGAGATATGACGAAAATATACTTAAGAGGAATACATATCAGGGAAATAGAATTAAGTTATACACTTAAAAGATAATTTACTAGAGTGATTTTATTTGGAAATATTTAATAAATCTGTTATACATTCTTTGTATATATTAAGATAATTATATTAAAATTATAAATATAGGCTAATGAATAATAGTTGTAATTTTAATTTGGAAATCTTCTTTTTATGTTATTTTGTATTCTGGTAAAAAATTCTCTTTCTAAATTATTTTATTAAAACGTGCTATTTTCACGCATATGTACATATATAAAATCTTTATCTTTAAAATAGTACAATCTTATTTTGTTGAAAATTTTCTTGCAAAACAATTCTAAAAGGAGTTAATGAAATCTGTTAGTAACTCTATTATGTCATTCATTACTTCTGCAATCTTACTTAAGTGATAAAAAAAATTAACCGTTGAATATAAAATATTCATTAATGTCAGTATCAATCATCCATATGTAAATGAAATCTTTTCCAGTTAGTTAGTGTCCATAATTTCTATAGCTTTGAAATAGTAGTTTCAAAGCTTTCAAGGAAACGTAAATGATTTATTTGTATATAACTACTCTTCGTTTCTAAGTTCTTGATTATAGAGTTAATGAAACTTGGAAAAACTATATTAATTGCTTGTGCCATTTTGAGAAATTTGTGTTATGTAAGTATCGTGAAATTCAAGACTTAAATTGCTTGGTATTTCAAATATTATTTCAGTATGTCATCGGCGAAATAAATTTAAAAAAGTAATAACAATACAGGCACGGACATTTTCCTTAGTTATATACTGTTTTATTTTTTTCAAATTTATTTTTTAAACTTTTCCAAAGAACGCCTTCATAATATAATAGTGCATAGATTATTTTGTATGAATTGAGACGATATATAACTCGCAAAAGTATTGAAAAGGAATGTTATTGATAATTTTCGTGATTTCATCTATTAAAACATCTTTAAATGAATATAAACAATTCTTTTTCATAAAAAGAAATATACGTGCGATTGTAGTGTATCGTCTTGTAGTTACTGTACAGGAACGTAACTTTCTTTTAAGCTAAGCTACAAAGAAAGATACATAAAAACAGAGCTAACTCCTAAATTAATTGACAATAGCAATTTTTTTCTATGAATTTTATAGTATATTCTTTCAATTCATATAAAAAATTTTATACAAAATCAATTAAGTAATATTCGTTATTAATTACTTAAATAATTCAAGAAATTATAAACTAATTTGTCTAAATTATATAACATATTTTCAATTTATTACGAAATATGGAATGATTACAATTAATTTAAGGAAGTTGGGTCAGTCTAAAAGGAAACATATAATTAAATATCAGTTGTTCAACTGCTGTTAAGAATCATTAATGGCATTTCAGTCTAACGATATACTGCTTAATTATTACCTCTTTTTGTGTCAGAAGAGCGATATGAGTCACCTAATTAGAACGCATCATATTTTCTGTTAGGTAAAAGAATTATACCAGAAATTACTCTGTCGTCATTATAATTAGAATAATTATGATATATTTGCGAAGTGTACTTGTATAGTTTTCTCAGTGAAATGACTCTTTTTTTAAAAATTAAAATTTCTTATATTTTGCGTGTGGAAAATACCATAATAAAATAATAAACGTGGAGTTCAATTTTTCCAGTATTTTGGAAAAACATTTATATTTATTTTATAATTTATATGTAAAATATAAATATATATATTATAATTTACATTCAAAATATTAAAAAAATTAAAGAGAACAAGTTAGACACGTGTAAATAGCATTTGACATAGTAAGATATACAATAATATACATTCTTATCAATAAGTCACAGAAATTCCCGTTTAATTAAAATTAGCAAGTCTCGCTAATTTGAAACCTTAAATTGTAATGAAATCTTTAGAATATAGTATAATTTAATTTTTCTAACAATACACCCGGTCAATCAAAATCAATTTCATTTTGTAATTGCAATACTCATTTATGCTTATTTTAGGTGTATTAACCGTAAATAAATGTACTGTGACTTATATTGGTCATGTGTCACTAATAAAGTATGCAAGAAAAATGACTCGTACTTGTATTACGTGATTGCAATGTTTATACATTTCAAATACAATGCGTGTTTCGTTACTACACAGCAGTATATGAGACAGGAAAGAAAGAATATTCTTAAATAAAATATAGTTTCATTGTAAAGGAAAATATCTGAGTCTGCATGTGTAATATGTAGTTAAGTTTTTCTTCTATAATATTTTTGTATTTTTAAACAAGTTAAGTAGACAATTTGGGCAGCTAAAAATTAAATTAAAATAAACGCGAATTAATTTTGTGTGTACTCGATTTTATTAAAAGTATATAATGAAATTATTTTACTAATCATGTACACGTAAATTAAAAATCATAAAATTTTGGAAATTATAATAGATTTCTATATAGATTTCTAATAGAATTTATAATAGATAGATAATGGATAGAATGCAAAAATAAATCTTTTTGAAAATTATTTGTTAGTAATAATATAGGTGATGATGATTCAACCAACCATAAATATATTAAATAATAAAAATATCCCAAATATATATATTGCGTAATAAAAAAACTCACAAAATACAGGACAGAAATAAATTTTCTTTAAATCGAAAATTTTCTCTCAAGAATTCTCTTAAAATATTTATTCAATTCATAAGTCCTTGATTTATTTCGTTTCTATTTCGTAAATTGAAAAAAGTACTCGATTCAAGAGAGAAAACAAATAATACTTGCCAATATCGGAGACACCTAGAATTCTTGGTGTGGTACATTTTAACGAAGAATACCATTTCACCACAAACATTCTTTCGGATCATGCTGAAAGCGTTGAAATTGCAGAGAACGAGCTTCGAGAGAGGATTTTAATCGGAGGTGACTGATCGCTGGAAGCTGCTGTTAATCAACATTTTATTCCTACCGATTAGGTTTCCCATTATTTTAGGGTGCAATAGTAAAATGACTTCTCAAATATCTTGAATTTGTCTTGAAGTTTTATTCAAAACATATTGAATTTTATTTAATCTTTATTGTTATAATATAATTCGTTTAATTCTCTTTTATTCGGTTTTGTCTGGTTGAGATTAATGTGAAAAAATTTTTGCGATTTACATGTATGTGGGATTTTCCGACATATATTGATGTATATATACAGGATCCGGTAGAATAACATGTAAAAACGAGCGTGACATGATCCCTTGCGGAAAAGTAAGAACAAAATATAGAAAAAAATCTTTTCCTTCTCGGCTTAGTTTTTGGAAAAACCAAGTTTAAAAATTTATCATGACTAATTTCCTGATTGGACAGGATTAAATAATCGATGTTGGAATTCTTTCAAGAAGCTTTGTTTTCGAGAAAAATAAATTAAAAAATTTGGTATACGCATGTACTAGAACGATTTTTAATTAAACACGTTTAAACTCTATTTTCTTGAAAATGAAGCCTTAAACGGAAAAATTTTATTGTACATTTTCGATTTATTCTCACGTATAGAATTGCCTCGTGTCGATTACTTAGATTTGTCCAGTCTGAAATTAGCCATGTTCAACTATACTTGATAAGTTGTCAACCTCGACTTTCTCGAAAGCTAAGCCAAGAATGAAGAAACTTCATTCTATATATTTTTCTTATTTTTCCACAAGGAATTATATCGTGCCCCTTTTTACATGTGATTCGGCTAGATCCTGTATATGTATATATATGACCATTCAAAATCAACATGCTGCCGGCATTAACGTTACCCGATGTGCACCACGAGGTCACATGAAGATGTTTCTCATAATGCTACTACTGAATGGAGCATCTGCTTCTTTATTATTCCCTGACGCAATAAATGACTCAAAATAAGAAGATTTTTCTCTCCTCCCCCCACTGTCAAATCAATTTCCTAATTTATTGTATAAGAGAAATCGCATACTCTCCATCCTATTCACGTAAGATATTGCGGTTACATTGTAAATTTTCAGTAGCACCCATTAGCAAGATTCTAGAGCTAACTTCACTGCTAGTAGTTCTTTGTAGTTTACATGATATCTTCTCTGTTTCTCGTTCCAAAAGTCGGACATGTTATTGGAACCATCTGTTGCTCTCCAACTCGTACTTCACACGTCCCCATAAATTCCCCTTTTACAGTCAGCTGTTCTGATACCCTTCTTCGCTACTGGCAACCTACTGACCCATCAAGCTAGGTCAGATAGAAGACCTCTCGACAGGAATCTTTTTCTTATGGTCGAAGTTATTTGCTCTTAATGTTGGAATATTTTCCTTCTCTAGAGATCCGACGTGTCATTAAACTATTATTTGTGCAAATTCTTAGGTTGACCGCGTCTTTTTAACCAAGAATAATCCTAGGTCGGTTCTAGATTTTTTCTATTTGCCTCCAGATAGTTCGATACTGGTAATTAGATCTAAAAATTCACACTTATTGGTCGAAATTATACTACTTTTTCTTTCATTAATCAGGAAGTCTAAAGACTGCAGCAATTCTGTCGTCCTTGCGATATTCGTTTTACACGCCTCGTAATTGTCTAAGTAGACAATTGAGCAGATTTTAGTAGTTTTGTAAAAATAAATGGGCTTAACTTTAGACCGAAGGGTAGGTTGGGGAAAATTTTCCTAGTCATTCGAATTTGAAATATCTCCGGCTCTTCTTATATATTGCAGTTGTATAGTAGGCATTCTCCAGATCCATCATACGCATGTAACAACCCAGGATAATTAGCTTTTCTGACAGTCTTATACCCTCCATTTCAAAATGATCGGCTCGGATGAAGTTATTTAATTTCTTTAGATTTAGAATAAAAAGAAACAAACCATCTGGCTTTTGGTGTAGAAAATAGCTGGATGAGAACTGATGTTTTGCTCGCTCTGCATAGTTCTATTACTCCTTTCATTAAAAGCGAATTAATAGTTTGTTGAAATGTTTCATGGTCCTAGCGTACCTTGGGATATCTTTTTCTGGATAACCTTATCTTATATCCCTAAACACAATTTTAAAACAAAGTTATATGATATTATTTTCTGCCAATGGTTTGCCAGCTTTTGTGCTTATATTTAATTGCATCCGCCCTGATTTCTTTCGTTGTAGCTCTGATATGGGGACATTTGATTTGTCAAGTGAGTTTAATATTTGTTTCTGAATAATAATCTTGGTCTTGATTAAGATCGATGACGTGGGTCGTCCTGTGAGGGGTTCGCTTGATTGGGGAACAGTCTCCCTCACCGCAGCCTCATTGAATTTAAATCTTGCCTTGATGTCAGAGGTATCAGAAGCTTATTAGAGCTCGACTTCTTTATAGAGTTAGCCATTGTCTCTTTCTATCGATGCTTTCTCCTTCCCTTATTTTTTCTGAATAGAATTTACCTACTCCAACTGTAATGAATGTGATTCTGGACTTCGTCTGCCTATAGATTATGTCCGTGACTAATTTCCAGCACCGCTTAACTTCCCAATTAGAAACATTGTGTATGCTTCCTCTGTTTTCGATTAAGGCAGACGTGGCTCAGTCAATGGTAGTCATGACTGATGCTGTAATTGTTGTCTCTTGTTCAACTTCAAGGCGATCAATGGGTTAACTCTCAACACTTCTAACCTCAGATGTGGGTATTTCTCCGATAGACCCTCTTACTGGATTCCGTTTTGGCATCAGTATTTCCATCTATTGTGGATAGGGGCTGCCGCTTTGTATTAAACGTATTTGAGGCTACAGGGCTTTTCCTTCGAATTTCTTCGAGCTCAGTGGCCAACGGTTCTTCTTCCGTGGTGTTCCCATCGACTTTTTCGTTGTTTTGTACATTTTTCTTGTCATCTATAACACAGATGTAGTATCGGGGAAATGGCCAAAAAGGGACATCGAGGGAACTATAAACAATGCCGCGAGAGCCGACCGCCGTTGGGCTCATCAAGGTACCGTTGGTTCTTTCGGGTGGATAGTTTCGGAAAAAAAGACATACCTGACCCTGGCCACGATCGGCGGCGTGACCCGTGCGGGGGGGGGTCTAAGGAAAGACAAAGAGGGTATAAATTGAGGGTCTAGGTTTAGGGAGGTGTCGCTAGAGAGAGGTCACAGTGTGAGGTGAGAAGTCACAGAGAGTGTTAGACGAGAAGTCACATCGAGAAGTCAGAGAGAAGTGCGAGTTGCGTTGTAGCGTTGTCAAGAAAGTGTGGTTCGTTTGAGAGTTGCAGATGAACCATTGAGTTGTTTAAATTACGTCGAATTATTATTATGTTATTCGTCTTCAGTTCTTGTTAAAAAATCATCGTCCTACTGCCTAAATAACACTTGTACAATCCATTTACTTGAAATAAATCATTAATATCAGTACGCTCCTGGGGGTTCGTCTCTGGTTGTTACTACAATTTGGGGGTTCCTCCGGGTCCGATACTACACAGATATTCTTTTGTTTGAGACCTCAATATACGCCATGCGAGCGTATACTGTTCTGTATTATTGTATTTTATGTGGTAATCTGAAAAACCCCAAACTCTCTCTGGTCTGTACAGGTACGTAGGATACCGTTCTTTCTTCTTCTTTTTTGTACTCTTTTTGTGTACATACCAAATGTCATGCGAGTACCTGTGTGGTCGTTAATGCAGACAGGGGAGCTCTGTACTGTTCTGTACGCAGGTCATGCGAGCGTTCGTGTAGAATTCTCCTTAAGAGGGAGGAGGTGGGCACTGAACGCTGCTCGAGAATCGGAACACGTCGTCCGGTCTTTTCCTTTTTTCGATGAATGCTATGAAGAATGTTCAGAATTTCGTAATACTTTCTTTGAGATTTTTTATTCGCACCTACTATGTCGATTTTCCCTTCTTCAGCCTCGCTGCCCTCTACATCGTAATCTTCAGCTGATTTGCTATCATTGCAGGCTTCACGATCTGTATCCGACCTGTTACTTCGCTATTTTGCCTGTAGAATATCCATCTATTCCTGCAACTTTTTTAACTTTTTCCACAGCATCTCTACCTCCACACTTTTTGTTTTCTGTTTAGCCGTAACTAAAAAGCTTCCGCATACAGGAAGGAAAAAAGCAATATCGCACTCTTATAAAAACTTGTCCGAAAGTATTGACTCCAACGTACAACGAAAGAATATGAAACAGATACGTACCATCTACTCAAGCCGTATCAAATATAATTATATATATGTACTACGATGGTTGCGGCTAACTTATTCATGCGTTGCCAATATTCGACAGTTAAGATTGTCGTTAAGATCGTTTGACTCTTGATTTTCGACTAACCATTTCTTCTGATTTGGAGATATATTTATGGTGTTGGTGAAGGTATTTGTGGTTTTGGCATTGATCGCGGCGATATCATTCTTTATATTGAGTGAATGCAAATTGCACAAAGAATCCGTTTGGCCAGAACGCGCGTGAAGCGTGGAGTTCGCACATGTAGGAACATCTGCTTCTCTGGACAGTATTCCTATAAGCCACGGCATCTTTGTTCACCACATTAAAATTTACAAAAGATATTGGATTTGGAAAGTTTGTAGCATTTTTAAGATTTAATGTATTAGAAAAATTCGAAAGGAATTATTTGCTGGAAATTCTTGTTCAAGTCTTCTGTACAATTACGAAACGTTCAATTTGAAAAAAATACTGCTCATAGTTGGTTATCGAGCTTCACATGTCGACGAAGAGGAGACACATAATGTTCGTCTGAACTATTTCATCCATCTCTTTCATTGGACATATCATGATTCCATTATCACTTAATCTGATCCTTACCAAAGTTTTTTTATGACAACAAATTGAACATGTGCAAAATCTCCAAAATACTTAAAAGAATTAATTATTTTATTAAACGAAGCATTAATCGAAAAAGTGTTAATGAAGTAACGCAGAAATAACGAAAATGCACTGAAGAGAGAGATACATAAAAATCATTCAACAGTTCTATAAAAATAGTGCCTTTAAATTTCTTTTAAATCCAGCTATAAATTTTCAAAACATCCCAATATCATCTTCACTTCATTTATTGAATTACAAACCAATTTTCACACATATTCCACACGTGAACCAGCAGTCTCCCTTGAACCTCCCCGGCGAGGACACGTCTGGCGTTGCGTCACGTTTATTAAAAAAAAGATACGCGAATCATAGTCAACAATACCTCTGTAAGAAAGTACCTTCTCCTTCTTTCCTTCCCCAAAACCAATTTTTCAATCGATACATTCATGCTCGGTCTCCAAACTCGTTAAAATTTCAATCTCATTCGTTTAATTCAAGTAAGGCTGATTCGAAATCGAATTCCACTGCGGACACATGACCGATTTAACGGAAGCTTCGAAGGTGTATTTTGCATAAAATTGGACATAGTGTATAGTATAGTAGCATATTTGGTATAACAGTTATAGCGAGGTTGTAAATTGAAGTATTAATTAGCGATATCGATTAGTGTAACTGCGTCCAAGGCTATATCCATTTCACAAAAGCACCTTGAACTTTAAACGGCAAAAGTCATTAGTGAATTAAAGTTTGTTATAATATATGCATTGTATGAAAAATAGCGAACTGTGTATATATGTATAGAATCTTCTTCTCAAACTGTACTGTACATAAATTTTTAAATATGGTACAAAGGAAGGAAAATTCTAAGGATTCTAAATTAATGCTATACGATTCTCGCTGCAAGTCCTTCAATTGTATCACTACAATGATACAGCATCTCACGAAAATATTCGAACAATTGTAAAAACATTTTATATATATTATTATATGTATTATGTTATACGGAAAATTTTGGAATGTCATTAGCATTGTAATGAAGCTCATAATTATCATGACTTTATTGGTGAAATTTGAAATAAGTATGAAATTATGTACACAAATTTGTGTAATGTATACTATATATATTGTTTAAATATTTTTGTCACCTCTGCGAAATTCATACTTGTATTAAATATCTTAAGATATATATATAAACAGTAGAAATTATATTCTAGTATCTTAAGATATTTATATAAATATATAAGGTTCAAATTTCGATTTAGTCAGGGATCGATTCTGAAGTCTGAAAATCGAGTTTATTGTGACAATATTTAAATAAAATACAGGAGTAAATAACAATTAATAATTAACAACGATTAATAACAGTAATAATTAAATAAACAACCAATTAATAACAGTAAACAATAAATAATAAATTTTGTGTAGTATCTACCTGAAAATCGAGACTCGATTTTCAACGTCCTGAGCTACCGATCTTTCTCCGATAATTTTCAATGTTTTAAATAATTACTCTTTCTTCTATGGTCTTGTCTATCTCTGATGTTGCTCTCTGTCCGTCCGTTTGGAAACGCGTGTCTCTCGAAAATGGCTGTCCGTAAAACAAAGAAAGTCGTTCTGTCCGTGAAACAAAGAGAGTCGTGCTGTCCGTGTTTGAACTCCTAGGGAGTTTTACATATATAAACAATAGAAATTATAAGATATTTAATACCAGTATGAATTTTGCAGAGGCGACAAAAATATTTAAACAGTCAATTATCCATTTTATTCTAAGTCTCAATATTCAATGGGATCGTCTCTAAACCTTATTATATGTTTAAGATGGCTATCATGCTATGTCCTAATCTTTTATTAAATATATGTTTACAGTAAATATCTCGTAACTTTTTCATATATTTCCAAATTGGTTTCAAATTTTATCAATATAGCTATGGCAGTCGTGCCTAGTGCACTTGCTGCTAACTACAGCAGTGCTAATAAATTTTCACATAACAAACATAATATATTCATAAGAGACTTATAAAAATGTTCGGATCTATTGTATGTCTCAAATTATTATTTTGATTTATATGAAATATATAAATTTTAATAATGCCTCAATATGTCTTTTCCACCAATCTGTTGTAATTCTCTATACATGCAGTTAAACTATGAAGAACAGATTGCGTTGTAGGCGAACGGTTGCCGCGAGTCTCATCGCGTCTGTTCGTTCCCAAAAGATTTGCAGCATGCAGGACAGGATTACGAGTGGAGAAAGCCCGGCACGAACGTGGCTGCCGTCGCATCGATCGTGGCAAATTGGATTGCCGCTAAAACGTTGGGGCTATCTTACGGTTTACGGGATATAGTGTTTAGTGCCACTGGGAGCGGTACAAAGTTCGGTAACGAGAGTGAATTTTGACGTTCCAGCGGTCCGGCGTGCATCTTCTCCGTCAGCGGAGGGAACTTAATTATTAGCCACGGAATATGGCACCGATCGTTTATCGTGATTAACGAAAGTCATTGTGGCCTAACGAGACCACGGGAGACCTTGAATCACATGTGCGTGACTCAGTTGTGCTTACTGAACCGAATCAATTGTGAGTACCATTATGATATATAGTTTGTGGTAGAAATATAGCGAAATTGTGAAGTATACAAGGTGTTACATAATTATTCGAAATAAAAAATGGTATGCGGGCAGTTTCAAGAAGTTGAAATCAAACTTGAGGAGTATGCAGTACTCGTCAAACCAAGCAAATATGTCTTGATAAATATGGATGCAGATATCACTAGTTTCGGAGTTATAGGAGACGTTTTCATAAGAAAGGTATTGCATGTATATTTAGTACCTCTGTTTACAAAATATGTACGATGATTTCTATTAATTTTAGAACATACTTCGACATGTTTGTTCATAGAACCATCATCTATAGAAGTAAATTGAGGAATAAGTTTACACGTACGCGAACTCTAAAATACTACATAAAATGATAAAACCTGATTAAACACCTGATTAAACTGATATTTTGTATTCATCATTCAGAAAGTAGTATTTGAGACGATACGAGAATAAGTGGAATACATAATTACTCTACCTGCTTGCTCACCGTAACTTGATTCGCTACAATTTTATTTGTAGATATAAAACTTTCGACTAATATACTTACGTGCTTATTCTTATTATTCTTGGATCTATCAGAAGTAGTCAACTAGATCCACGCTCTTCCCAAATGCTTCTTTCAAAACGACAGAACAGTGCATATGTTTTTCTAAATGACTACTTTGTGTCCTTATATGTATACATAAATAGCCGTCTTCCATTGACTTCATATACTAATAATGAGTATCAACAAACTCATTGTTGTATTAACAGTAACTTTATTGATGTTTTTTATTTATTATCTATTTCCCAATAACTGACCTATGTGTATCAAAATTTTTATTTATGTACTCCTTTGACTTCATATAATATATTATCTTGCGTGAGGGCTTAACTAATTAATTAATTAGCAAGCACTTCGGTCCATAATCTCAATAATGAAGCTGAGCTAATTTAGTGTTTATATAACATTTTATCTCCAAAATAATCTGTCAAATTTGCAAAGTTTGTTTGTATCGTTGTAGAATATCCTCGTAGAATAGTAGATATGTGGTATAGAATGGAGGAACCGATTGATCACCCAGGGTCGTGTGTAACATTCAGGATTAATTCTTATGAAAGTTTACTCTAAAGCACAAACTATGCTAGAGTACAAACTATTCAATATTCCTCCAGTATAAAAATTTGTTTCTAAAATTTATAACTTTCTTCAGAGTCTTATATATTTGTGACAACATACAATATTGCACATTTTCTATTTAATAATTGATTAATTTTACAATTACTTTTTTCCGCAGCGTTAGCAGTTTATATCTTTTCATAGTGACATTTTTGTTTTGCTTGAAGATACAAGTGAGTGAACAGCGAGTACACTTAATATAGATTTAAAATTATTATTTTTGCTAGTAGTATAAATGATTAATTTTTCTATATTATCATATGATCAATTTTATAGAATTAATTTTATGTTTACACTGCATGAGTATAATTTAGAATTTCAGAAATACTTTATTCGTAATATTGGTAATACTATATACATTATAATTAATGCAATATTTTTCGGTAACATTTCATGATAGCAAGATTACGATCGAACTACAGGATGGATGAGTACATAAATCGGTTGAGCATTTAATTTTTATGCGCATTCAATAGGTAACAGGGTCGTATAATGTCACGCGACCATTCGCCTTATAAATGATCATTAAAATCGTCGTGACACGGATCGGAATTTATATCACCGGAACACCAATGCAATTAATCAATTCATTATACATACCGATCAAGCCTTGAGCAATTGATATCGCATATTGCAATTCATGAAACATGACTCTGATAAAAATTCATATAGATAATTATACACGGTGTTCTCAGTGCTATTAAATTCATTCTTTCATCTATCATCACTGCGAAAAAGAAAAAATTTCTTTGGCAAAGACATAATCGACTAATAATTAAAGTAAATTGTGTGAAATTCGTTTAACGTATTCATCGTTAACCAAACGTCTCATGAAATTGCAAATGTTATGTATTACTTTATCGACACGCACAAAAACATAGATGTAATCAAACAAAACCATAAATATTATGTATAATTAATAAATTTCCTACTAATAATTGGATCAATTCTGTCTCATGCAGTTATTTCACGTTTGTTACTTTCTAACAACTTACCTTTCTATCAATTTATTATATATGAAGGATTTTATTTTTTATGTAAATTTAGTTATTATAGAAGTAAAAATCCATTTCAGTCTGCTCTTCATTTTATCGTTATGAGCCTAAATATTCGAAGTCCGTGACAATACTGATCTAACTTTTATTGAACGCGTTACGTCTAGAGATGACGTGAACTGTTACTTGTGAATCACGAGTGATTCGATCATGTTCGTTCCCAATTACCGTGATTTTTCACAGTGATTTCTGATTTTACGTGATCGTTTCTGATTGGAGGGCGTAACTTTTCTGCACTCGTCACATAATCTGTATATTTTACATTAACGATATCAAACGAATATTACGAATTTGAAATTGAGGGATAAGAATCAATATTTTACTCTTTAAGATGCTGACATAAGATAAAAAAAAGAAAATTGAATTATTTTTCATTTGCAGCATCGAATAAATTTACGTTATATGAAGAAAACGTTATATCCAAATATTTTTATGTGAGATATATTGAAGTATTCTATAAGGAATAATTCAATCGAGATCATAATTTTTTCTTTTTTATTTGGTCGTCAATTTACAAGCAATTCTCACTGAGAATTTTGAGTAACTTCATTTGGCGTGGTACAGTAACTTGGATTATAATAAACGATCATAATGAGCAAATTTACTGTAGTATCGTAAATATATATTATGTTTATGATGATTATGATTTATTTACAATAAATGGATTGTACAGATGTTGATTAAACAGAAAATGATGGTTGTTTAACGTGAACTAATCACAATAACGTACTATAATCTAGACAACTCAATAGTTAATTTGCAACTCTCGTCACAACGGATCCAACACTATCAACACTAGCAACACTATCTCGACAACGCAACTCGCACTCTGACTTCTCGATTCACACCTTCTGGCTTCTCCACTGACACTGACTGTTCTAGCATCCCTTTGTCTTTTCTTAGGCCCACCACGCACGTGTTCCGCAACCGCTCGTGGCCAGGGTCTCAAGGAGAATTGATTGTAAATAAACTACCAAATAAAAAAAAAAAGGTCACGTAGGCCTTTTCTACGAAACTATTCAATTGACCGACGACACATTGATGGGCCCGACGGCGCCTCGGCTCTTGCGACATTGTTTATGGTTTACTCGATATCTCTTAGGCCTTTTGTCCACGATACTACATTACTAAAGATATACAAAACACAATCGCGGTCGTGAATGAAATTGATCTTCGACTGTGACTATGATTCTGCGATCACTGTGATAAATCACTGTTAATTATTTTTTACAATTGTGTCATTCTAACCTCAAAACATTTTCGCACAGAGTAAAACAGGAAAGAATAGTTATTCATATGCGTGACTTTTCGTTATAATTTTCTTCAAAAAATTTTCTTAAAATATTAAAGGTTTCGTGTATAGAAGCAGGAACAGAATTCGGGCGTAAAACTGAAAGAAGATTCGTAGCAAGTTCGTTATTATGCATTTCTACCTAAATAATATCTATGGAAATTCTGCAAAACTGTGTTCTGAATGTTCTGAAATATTTGTACAGCTAGAAACAAAAAACGCAGTTGCGTTGAAATGTTTTCAGGGCGGAGTTAATGTTGTTAAAATTGTTTGTAACTATACTTATGAAAACGTTTCCAGAATATTTTTTGCTGCAAAAAAGCACTGCGTGCATTTTATTTGACTTCGTAATTCTCGGACACAAAGTGAATGACGTAAAATGCGGTGTTGTTAGAAGTTATTTCGACCAGCAGAATGTAATTAACTGGCCAAAAATGTTCGTGTAGGTAGATAGCTGTCATGGGAATTGCGAATTGTCGGAAAAGATAGATTTTCTACTGTCACCACATACGTTTTTCGAGCAAAATTTTGGAAAATTTATTATAACTATTCCTCTATTAAATACTATTTTCATCATTCGCGTATAAACATATACATATTAATCTGCTTTGTGCAAATAGACACTTAATGCACGTATTGTAAAAATGATAGTTTAAAATATTAAATTTTAAGCAATATCATTGTTTTTAATTGAACGATCATTGAAGGGCATAGCACACCATTGCGTTGAAAAGCTTATCAGTAGAAGAGTCCCCGTCAAGGACTACCGCAAATGTCCCATTCAGAAAATATAGCTAATTTCGCCACTAATATTCAAGAAAGGTTATGTCGCGCACAGCTGAAGGATACATTTGTGTGACAATTGTTGATCGTAAATACTACAATGCTTCATGGTGTTGAATATCGTCGGTTTTCGTAACGATTGGCGTTACTATAATATTCGTGTCGTATTGTTAAGAACTACGTTACCAGATTGAGTTAGATTGAGGTTAGATTTCGGCTGCTGTGCCACATCACGGCGTCCCGCTACCGAACGGCAGCCTGCACTTGTATCATACCGACTGTACACATTTCCACCTATATTTCTTAAATGAGACGATTACGGTAGTTGTGATCATTCTTGTTGGACTTATCTATTTATAAGCTTTTCAATGGTGTACCATACTCACCAGTGGTCGTTGGCCTAAATACTGTACTGTTTAAAAATCAAATTTAATTATAAAATAAAAATTTACTGAATATATTAAATTTGTATGTGTATAAAATTTAAATAAACGTGTATGTGTATAAAAATTCTTTTCAATAATTTACAATTCCTTGTATGATTCTATTAAATTTACTTATAATATCTAAGAATGAAAAATTTTAATGTTATTATTATATAGCTACATATATGTATGTATATATAATATAAACAGAATCAGTCACGTAAGCTTATATAGTATAGTATAGCAGTTATAAACTGTTTTCATCGAATCGGTTAGAGGTATAAGCTCATTTTTCTTTCTTTAAATTAAATAGATCGATAACTAAACAGTTTTAATCAATTTGAGACAAGTTTCTCCTAACACAAACATAAAGATACTCAACTCGTTTCTTTTAATAGAATGATAATAACCTTTTATTTTATTAACCTATAATATTATAGTAACCTTATTTTATTTCGTGGAATATGCGTTATTGTCGAACGTTGGATTAGTAATATTTATTTGAAAAATTGCTTTTATTTTGAAGAAGTTAGCAAGAATTATTTTATTAAGTATTCAAAATGTGGTACAATGTTGAATATGTGGTATGATAAGATTTCTGTTTTTAAAAATCTTCTAATTGATATTTGACTTCTTCAATCGAATTCAAAAGTTCAGAACATGTTCTTTCTGATCAATATGTGTGAAAGGCTTTTATAAAATGTGTTGGAATACAACGATATTACACACATAGACACCACCTACACAGGCATTTGAACAGGACACTTACACAGGTCATACTCACTACTGTATAGAGAGTGGGGTCCAAAATCTTTAAAGGACCATGGGTCACTACCTATAGTCAGTCTGAGAGTAACTGGCCAACTGTCAACAATCCATATCACTCACTTATATTTTAAATACATTTGGTTCTGTAATTCTGTTTAATAAATATCACCTAATATTGTTTCAACATAAACATTGTGTCTTCCACAGATTATTTATCTTAACTTTAAGATTAAATTCTAACAAAATGTTTAAATACATAAGGAAAAAATGTTCAATATTTAGTAAAATAATTTTTAATGCGAAATACATTCTTATATGTATTTGTGAAAGATTTTTAATAAATGGTTAGTTTACAAGGTTTAACAAAACGATTCTTAACGCAGAACAGATCTATTTTTAATATTTATACCTTATTCTGTCAGACCAAGAAGAAACACAATATTACTTAATGTATAAAAGGAAACCAGTGATTATGACTTTAACAATTAAAGTCTCGATTTTATGTCACGATTCACGATGCTTATCAATCTTCTCTGGAGGATTTCCTCGGAACAGACATGATTCTTACTAGTCTTCTAGTTGATATGCGTGACTATCCGGTATCATGCGACGTCTCGTTTACCGAGCAAGTTGTGGCGTACAAGGTCATTACACGAATCGATGATTCGACCAACGTAAGACCATAAATTTTGCTGGATAATATTGATTCCTGCCGCGTAATATGCGCGCCGTTATATGTAGCTGACATGCGTGCATACGCTTGCCACACTATTTCTACGAGCATCGTAGACAAATGCGTAAACGTTACTGTGTACATCGAAATATCTGAAATGTAATACGATGTATAATATACATCCCGTGGAAAATCAATAAATTTTTTATCACTACACTTGTCTACACGTAGTAATCACGAACAATGAACCGAAACGCGGAATCGTGCAGCGAATGGTCGGCAAATACAAATTTTCCAGCCGATTTGTATTATCGACGATGATTTCTGCAATAGAGATGGAATCCAACGATTGCAAGGATTACGAAGGGGATGATAAAATAAAATTTTTCAAACGCAGATGGAAGATAATGATCTTTCGGGTGTATTTGTTTAATTATATCTTCCATTGTGTTTGTAAAAACTTATGTCAATCGTATAATAATCAGAAATTGTGTAAATGTTTGATAAATCTAGTCAAGAATTCAGTCACATGTTCTAAGATACGTACGTTGACTCATAAAAGTATTTTAACATTTATAGAAAGTTTTGAGAAAAAATTTTGAGCCGTTATCGCGTTTTCCTCTTCAAACAAAATATTTTTCTCCTTTGACATTTTTGTCTATCATAAAAAATAAACCAGATATTTAACATGCTCAAGTTAGGTAGGACATACTGTATATTCTTCTCTCTAGAAATTACAATTGTTTACAAACAATTACAAATTAGAACATGTACAACTACATATTTTTTTATCCTTTCTTAATTTCCACAGAACTAATAATGAGAGTTATAAAATTTTAATGAAACAATATAGATGATAATAGAAGCGGTTAAGGAGTAGAAAAAATTGTATACAAGTTATCAACCCCTTGTATACATGACGAGTACATAAAATATTCAAATGCTGCTATAATTTTAATTTTATATTATTTATTTATTTATTATTATTTAGTCCGTGCTTTTCGGTTTTGGACGAACTTTCGGTTTCACATCTCTTACACTTATTTTGCTTCTTTTATATCTACCTCCCCTCTTATCTACTCTATTATATTGCACGTCCTTAAATTATTCTATCTTTAAAAGCTAAAACTAATGACTAAAACTATTGCAACTTATGACTACAAACTATTGCCACTTTTGGTCTTTTGCCTCCTTGCTGTGCTACCTTCTTGTCTTCCCTCCCCGTCTTGTATTGCCCTTCTCTTCTCTATTATTGATTTTAATTTTGTTAGTCCTTCTCCAGTCTCATTCAGTGTTTTTTCCATGTCTTTAATTTTAATTTTTAAACATCATATTTTAGACAAATATATGACCAGTAGACCGCGGTTCTTTGTACATTTATGGAAAATTTAAAGATGTAAAAACTTGCACGTAATATGAGAGAATACTGAACGCTCAAACGAACTTATCTTAAGTGAAATTCGATCGCAATTATATGAAGAGAGAAGAGATTATAATTGTAGACCAATGTAGTACTCCTTCCGTCCGCCAGATATTACAACGTTTAAAGCGAACATCGCATCGCTTGATCGTTCTCGCCTTGTGGGTTTCTCATATTTAGAAAAGTAGGTATTTAAAATCGTTCAACAAAAGAAGGTTGGACCCATTTGGAATATCAAATTATATTCACATGATTTTTACGGTGAGATTGTAATTTCTTCGAATGAGGATTTTTTTAATGTAATTCCGATTGAACCTAACCTAACTTAAGTTCATTTGATCATTCAATTATATTTTATCCACCTTCTCGAGATTAGCAATGTAGTTACTTAGAGAAGCAGCGATTTTAAATATTATTTATTACATTTAAATTTATGAAAATACAGATTTCCGAACACTCATAAACTGCGGATGCAAAGTCAAGGTTATCTGATAAGATGAATCTGTCACAAAAATTGGCAGAAACTTCTGAACTACTCAACCGTCCTGCAGTTCTCCTAATAGTACTCCTATGTACTAATATATCCTAATGTCGTAAATGTCCTAAAATAATGTCCTAAATAGTACTCCAATTCTTCAACTTCAGTGGGCCGAGAATAACGATTTATGTATATCAATTCTTGCTAGGATATGCTCTATGTGGCATATTTATCATTAGAAATAGATTGTTAATCTGGTCCTTTAATAGCTTAGTTATATTTGGGTATTTAGAAATCGCTGATGCTATACAGAGCCTATAATCGTCTGTAAATTTTGACAAAATCAACGTTGGTTGGAAACGTCCTGAAACGCCCGAGTTTTTGTTTACAAATCTTTCGCCAACACACAGATATTGCTTACTCTGCATTCGCAAAAGTATGTGCTTGGTGAGCAGTTATTGAAGCCAATAAATCTACTGATTTCTCACTTAGAACCTTTAGACTTAAATCCTTTAACGGGTATAGTTCCTTAAAAAAAGTAAAGCTACTGGCACATGCCAAGTATATGAGTATTTCGAGTTTGATGTGTGGCGGCACCCGCCACGGAACTTTCCGTCGGCTTCGCGATACAAAGTGTAACGTCAGTCCACATTAGACGGTCAGATGTGTGCGTACCCTCAATTACTTCAAAAACCTACTGTTTTTTTTTTTTTTTTTTTTTTTTTTTTTTTATTTAATATTTCAAATTCACAATTTGTCCAATTTGGACATTAGGTAGAATTTTGTAACTGTTAGATTATCATGTGGTTGGTTACCCCCAGCGGGGCACCATCTTCGTGATTGTTAAGTTATATCCTTTGTGAGATCTGCTGGGTGTTTCCTTCGGCACTCATATCTGTTCTATTATGAGGTCTGCAGGATGCTTCTT
>JACXIM010000147.1:63804-85703 GCA_014737505.1 Bombus sibiricus | reverse complement strand
ATTTTTGTAATGTGTTCTTGTAATAGTGCGGCAGCCGTTTCTGGATTTGCGTGTCTCGCTAGTAAGACCGTATCGTCCGCGAACGTTAGAATTTTGCTATTGACAGTTGTTGCTATGTCTGCTGTATAGAGTGTGTATAATATTGGTCCTAGGACGCTTCCTTGCGGTACTCCTGCCTTGATATCCTTAATTTCAGAATCCTACTGTTACGTCTGGCGACATTCTACCTAGGCCAGGCCACACCGCGGGCAGGATGGCAGCCAGATGTCCGCACATCCTTACTACATACCCTCAATAGCCTCAAGGACCTAGCATAAATCTTAAGCATTTTCTAACCAAAGTCCTTCAGACCAAACATTTCTTTACTGATTCGTTTCCAAAGCCTATTGTTTATTACGGAAAGACCTGGGAAAGTTAGTTTTTCTCACTTTACACTAGCAACTATCTATCGAGGGCGGTTATCACCCTTCCTAGTCCACCAACCTTCTTTCAACCAATTAGAAACAATGTCTACTGCCCTCACTTTCCTAACCAAATTGTCAGGAACAAATCCGATGGTCCTTTACTTTTAGACACACCCATCATCAGCTTTCCTCCGGCACAGCATCGCGACTCCAACTTACTAGTTCTTCACCGTTAGAATAGTCAACATCTTAAGTCACGATTATTGTAATTCAATAAACTTTGTTAGAAATTAAAGATAGTAGTTGTGTTACGACTCAACCTCCTCATCTTTAAAATATAAGTTTAATTCTACGTGACAAAAGCGTTAGGCCGCCAAAGCTCAACATCGACGTGCCCAATGTACCATCGATATCCCTATGCTGTTTCCACCGAATCCTCGGAAGAACACATATGCGGCAACCGCCGCGGCACATCTAATAAACGCGTGCTAGTGGGGATGTCGATGGGCATCTAAGGGAAGAATCCGTTTGTTCTCTCGAAAAAGATTCATTGGGTTCCGAGCTGCGAAGTGCGTAACATCTCACGTGTCTGTGCGAAACAAAACCATCGACTGTTAATTGTTATTTTGTTTACCGCTTTTTTATCAAACGTTAATAAAGTTAATTGTTGTTGTTAAACATATTCGAGTGTTCCTTCAGTATCAATCACAACACATATCCACCTCAGATGACTTTAATCTATGCCCTATAAAATCCTTTTAAAAACTTGGGTAATATAGCATCTTCGCCGATTTTATCTTTAGAAATCAATGATAATGAGGTTTTACTATTAAAGTTATATAAGTTACTTGAAGATAAAGTCTCGTCCTGCGCGGAGATAGTAATGTTATAAAAATAAGAGCAATTCTAAAAATGGATACCATGATTGATTTGGCCATTTAGGCGCAATAAGAATTCCTACAGCTCCGACTCATTTAATCTTTAGGAACGTTCTTAAAATTAGGCCAAAAGCTGGAAACGAGTGAAATTCTAAATTGGATTAGTTAACTGTAAAGACGCCAATTTGCGACGCTCTTGACTCTGATTTCCTTTCTTATTTACATTTGGTGTCCCTACTAGTAGCAAATAGATCATACTTAGGCTCTTCGATATTTCTTACAATAATCTCAAAAGCATCTCTATATAATTCCCATTCAATGTCATAATTTTTTATTCCGTAGAATCTGTTTGCCTGATTGTTTTCTGGAGATGCAATATGGCATGCAGTCATACAAATTTTTCTTTTTTCCACCTATTGCCAAATCTCCAGTTTATTGTATGTCAAATGCTGTGTACCGCCTATTTTGTAAGACGAGGCTGTCGTCGTATTATCAAAATTGTCTATATATAAGCAAAATTAGACAATTGTCTAAGCGATTGGCTAATGCTTGTGAGGCCAATTTCACTATTAATAATTCTTTAAAATTTATGTGAAAATTTCTTTGTATAGTGTCCTAGAAGGCGTATATTTGGTCTACACTGTTTGTAGACCCCCAGTCTACATTTCACGTATCCGTATAAGTCTCCATTACAAAATTTGCAGTTTTAATGGTATTAATCTTTACCGGTAATTTGTGTATCCATCCAACACTGAATCAGGGATATTCACCCTCCTATTATAATCATACAAACTGGATAATAGCGTTAATACTTTTTCTCTTTCTAACGATTTTGTGTATAGCAACTCTACTGCTGGATATGCTGCAATTAGTTTCCTTATTAAATGTGTAATGTCTTTTATCACGTAAGATTTTTTCAAAGTAAACAACTTTACAATTTTTTCCAACTTTTGTCTTTTACCCATAGGTGACTTAACTATATTGTATAGAACCCAAAATAAATCCAAGAAATTTATACCTAGTCGATGGGATTAAACTAATCTTTCACATATTGATCAGAGACCCTAAAGATCTTAACAATTTCATAGTGTGTTTCCAACACTATTTTTACAACTGAAATAATTTATACCTATACACGAGCTGTCATTTAAATAAACTATCGAAGTCAGGCCATTCGTTCTCAAATAATTGACAACTGGCTTTAACAATTTTGTGAAAACAAATAGACTCGCATTTAGCCAAAAGGCAAACGAGTAAATTGGAAAATTTATCCAAAAATTCAAATCTGAAATATCTATAACTTTTTTCGTGAAGGGGAAATAGATGTAACATGCATCCTCCAAAACAATCGTGTACATAAAACAACCAGGAACACTCTTAAACTCTATTACATAGCAGCTCATTAAATGTTTTCGACAGCCATTATACTATACAGAACACTATACAGTACACTATATAACAATATATACAGCACACTATACAACAACTTACTTTACAAATTAAAGTCATGAAAGTATCGCGTTATGTACTTTACATGGATTTAATATTAGGTTAGATAGTTATGAAATATTGAACAAATGTATATTCTAAAACAATATTTCACAAGTTACGTATTGTTCCTTTCATTTTGGTCTTATTCGTTCTACTATAGGTTGCTATCTGCAATGCTTGGTTTCCGTTGTTATTTGCTATACTATTTATTTACTGATCTATGTATCAGACTTTTCCGATCTATATATTAGGTTGCCCGAAAAGTTTCTTTCGTTTTATAAGGAAATAATAGACGCACAATGTTTTCTGTTTTATATTAGTTTATCGAATTATGCACGAACATAATAATAGAAATATAACGAAATGGATCATATTCAATAAAATTCAATAAAATAATATAAAAGAGAAATTGTTGTTCATCTATTATTATTATTATTATTTTTATTTAGTCCGTGCCTTTCGGCTTTGGACGAACTTTCGGTTTACATTTCTTACATTTACTGTATCCTTAGCCTATTCTTATCTCTATCAGCTAAAGCTAATGTCTACCAACTATTGCAACTTATAACTACACATTATTGCCGCTTTGGTCTTTGGTCTCCTTGCTGTGCTGTCTTCCTGTCATTCCTCCCCGTCTTGTATTGCTCTTGCCCTTCTCTTCTCTACTATTGCTTTCAATTCCCTTAGTCCTTCTCCAGCCTCATTCAGTGTTTCTTCCATGTCTTTTGGACCACCCGTTATCTCGCATTCTTCTATTACATGCCTCAGATCCTCTTCCTCCCTTTCACATAGNTCTACACCTTTTTTCTCCCTCCTCTTTCCAGTATTCCCTCGCCTTTGTCTCGTTTCCACACCTGAATCTGGCTATAATTTTCCTGTCCTTCCACTTCATCCTCCCTTCCAAGTACTTTGGTATCTCATCTTTGGTTATATTTCTGTAGTAGCTGTTATATCTGGATTCCCTTATCCTTTTCCTCCTCTCTTCTGTTTCTTTCTTCCTTCTTTCTTCTATAATTTGGTCTACTGTCAACCTTTCTTGCTCTTCTCTTGCTTCCCTCTGTGCCCCTCCATTTTTTTTCACCTCTTCTAGTTCCTTCTTTCTCTTTCTTGCTCCTTTCCCTCCCTGTCCATTTCCCCAGTTCCTCTCTCTTTCCTTTATGCACTCTTTTACCAGCTCCTTTTTCGATTCTCGGGTTTTCTCCTCGTACCTTGCTGCTCTTTTTAATGCTTTTTCTTTGATTTCTTCTATCTTGCACTCTTGTTGTTCATCTATTATCACCTTATGAAACGAAAGAAACTTTTCATCCAATCAATTAGAATATGAAGATTCTTATGGTGAGATATTTCAGTAATAGTTTCTTGCAAAATAATTTTAATGTTTTCTTACCTTATGCACGTAAGCATGTACATCTTTTATACTTCATGAAACGTGGTTTTGCTAGAGTTGTGCCGGCAAAGTAAAAGTTAAAATTAATTCAAGTATTTTTCTCCGCATTAGTCAGTACGAACAGCGGATGATAATTATTTTAAGAAGTTACATAAATCAAATAGGGTGATATTTTGAGTTGAATAATTATTCAATTCAATTATATATGTTATTTTGAATTTGCTCGAAGTAAGCACTGTTTAATTTATTATTCAAACGATTAATTGCCACGATAATAACCGGGTATATTCCTGCGTAAATTGTTCATGAATACGTGTTATGTGATAGCGTCTACATACGTGTAGAACACGACTTATGCGTCGTGTGTCGTCGTCTTGGATAGTAAATTCGTCTTGGTACTATTGTCTGTCGTGTATATTTGTAATTATGCGTATATATGTAATTGTTCATGCGAAAACTGGAAAAACGGCAGTCCACAAACGCGATAACGGTGACTGCAACACAAGCCATTGATGTTCTGTAAACAAATTTTTCGCTAGTTATAGACACGTTTATCGGTTATGGAATAATAGAACCGAGATTCGCGTTTCCTCCTCTTCCGTTCTTCATCGAGCGTTACTATTCTTCCTACTTTCAGGTGATCGCTTGATAAGTTCATTTGATTGACTTCGTAGGCAACATGTATGTGAGCATGTAACTGATACATGTGGAATTCTAAAGGAGTTATAGGTTATTTCTCATTATTGTCTATGAATTCACGAGGTTATTGCACCAAGCAGACACCTCCACTTCCCAGTAATTTTTGTAAACTAATGAAAACCAATTCAAAATTAAACAAAATTGAATCACTTTTTCAAACTGCTATGAATTTATAGTTAACTAGTGTTTGTTGTAATAGATTTTTGCATTTTTGAATATGAAACTTTTATTTTTTTTCTTTTTGCTCTTTCAATAAATACAATTTAAGTATTGGAGTTGTTTCGTTATTGCTTCAAACCCTTCATTTTCGTCGCAGTTATACAGTCTAGAGATACTGATAGTAACTCACTAATTATTAATGCTATTAGTAACTCATGAACTATTAATACTATTAGTATTATTACATTACATTAATATTAGTATCTTTATTCGATTAACACAATTTGTTCGGTTAAGTTAAATGCTCAAGTGTAGAATAATTGATGTCACATATGTGAAATTTTTCAGAATTTGTTAATTTTACATGCAACGTGCGTATTCCTTATTTCAGTCCTACTTAATTTAATTTATACTAACATTACAAATGGTTTTCATAACTGTCAATTTTCTTCCTATTTCGTTTGAATAACATCTACGTTTTTATCTATTTATTTCGATTTTTGATACACATATACAAATGTGTTTGCAATACACATTTATAGCTTCAATATTCTGTAGCTAAGAACATATAACTAAAATTAAGGGTTTGACTGATAGCTAGATGTTATAAACGTAAAAGAAAAAAGTACTTAAAAACCATAAACACTTAAAAATTGAAATAGTTATGGGATAGAAGAACATGATTATTTAAACAAATTAAATCATATTAAGTATATCTCTATAATTATATTTCAAACATATTTAGCTGTCACTTTTAAAATACTTCAGCTTGACATGTATTAAACTGTTTAATAATGCAGTATCTGCTCACATTAAAGTTTACTCTATTTTGAAATATCAAATCATTCATTACAAAAATTCTTTGTACAGTAGTTATTATATTAGTTATTAGTTATATTTAATTTCATGTAATAACTAGGTATCTTTTACTATATTTGAATTTTTTCTTTTTTTATTTTCCAAACTATCTCAAGTCATTTCAATAGCAGGCTCAAATATTAAAAACTGTTATGTCTGCTTTACTTAATGAATATTTCACATTTCTAGTTGTTTAGAAGCAATAATATTATTAATCTAAATAATTATTCTGCTTTGACGCAATAGCTTTTACAAACATTTTTCACAACCACTTGTTACAATTACCTATTACATATCAGGTAAGGAACTAAATTCAATAGCCACTTAAAGTGTTTTTTTTCGACTTAAAGTGTCAGCAATACAATTATAGAATAAAAAAGCATGTATACGTGTCAAAGTCGAATTGAACTTCGATCTGACCTCGTTCTGTTAGGATTGCGGCTCAAGGAAAGGCACTACGTGTAACGTTCACTTATTTTTCTTGGCTTGGAATATATGTGCCACTGTAAACCGTAGAAGCCAGTGATATCATTGGAGTCTCACTTCTCGATGCTGTAATGCTTTGTTCATGCTATGAACATCATAAAACGGTATGACGTTCTTTGATGTCACTAAAAGTATGTAATGTTAACAACATAAAACCCGGTAACAAGGTTGCGACCATGATCAACGATCTTGAAATATTTTCATCAAGGTTATGATGACCTAAGCTTGTTTACATGTAATAGGACGAAGAACTTTCACTACATACGTATTTAGTATGTACCGTATTATGTGCATATACCTTTACATTGTATATGGTAATTATATAATTTTGTACATAGTTTATCAGAAATATTTTCAATACTAAAATTTGTTAACGCTACCAATGTAGCGTTATTTAAATAAAACATAATTTTATTTATTCAAATAAAACATAATTTTAATTAATTATGTTGCGATCCTCGTAGTTTTATATTTCAATCTTACCGTCGTTTTAACAAATAGAAGGAAATTGTAACGGTTTAAGAAGATATTTAACATAAGATGTAAATGAGGATATCAGTAAGAATTTTTTCATATTTTATTCAAACTTAAACTAACCCTTAAAAATACAATTAAGTTGAAAATGACTTCAACAACGCAACAGGAATAATAGTATATCTATTTATCAATGTATGAAGTAAAAAAAGCTATCTTATGTATTAGTATAGGAAGATTTGAAGAAATATTTACTACATCATTAACATTACATTTGTACATTAACATTTCGTTATATTTTTTTCATCTCTAAAACAGATTTTCCTCATCATAGACATGGAACACACTAATTCTGCTGTAAAATACATGTTATTTTAACAAAAAAAAACATTTGTATAGGATGTTTTTTTTTATAATGTTTATTGACCAGTAGATGAGTATTACATTTGTGTGTTGTTCACAGTAAACAATGGACTTCGGTTGTGGGGTGGTTTAGGCAGAAGTACCGATACGTGACGGTACGACATAGCCATACAATGTGTTTGTATAGGATGTTTTTTTCTTTTTATAACGTTTATTTAACCAAGAATACAATTTTAATACAATTTTTTATTCACAATAAACTATGAATTTTGTTAATGATGTGTTAGGCAAAGGTACCGATACGCGACGGTACGACGTAGCCATACTATATTGTGTGTCTGCGCTTTACATTTTTTTTTTTTTTTTGTGTCTGATACTATCTTTGGATTTAAGCCGCTGGGGAGCGGAGCTTTTACATGATTTTGTTTTTTATTTGATTTTTCTGTCCTGAAAACTTGGTCGCAAAACAGGACGCTTCGGTAGTCTACTTTTTGGGTGCTGAGTAATTTTGGGGGGGGGNGGGGGGAAGTTAAATAGGTTTGTTTACAATGTTTCCACCTGTGTCATACGGGGGCCGAATATTGCTTCTGACGGTTTGATGATTTTCTCTACTTTTTTTATTTTGCATTTGGTATCCACCAATATTTCTTTGTGTTTTTTCTGTGTTTGTCTTTAATGTCTTTCAGCGGGAGGGCCATGTTGTATCTCCACCTGGCGTCTGCGGTCTGTCCGTTTAGGTTTTCTTCGTATAGTATAGTTTTGATCCCTATTTTCCTTTTTATGTGATAGATTATTGGGATATTGTTTTGATCTTGGAGGTAGTTTTTGATCTTGGAGGTAGTTGTATAGGATGTATGAAGGCTGTTGTGACTGATTGTGAGATTATTAACGATTTGCGGCAAAGGAATAAATTAAATATTGGAGACATAGAAAATATCGATAGAGATTTTCTAATAAATTTTATTCAGATCAATAATACTCATTAATGATATTAGAATTAATAATCTGGTTTAATAATTTAAATAACTTAAACGTCAGAACTTGTTGAAAATTGAAACTGTAATCTGTAGAATTAATCTGTTTATATAATAATTCTTTAAATATTTTAGCAGTTGAGCATTCAACAGAAGATACGTCAAGTTCTATTAAGTTTTACAAAACTATTTTGGTTAATAGTGGATAAATATAATTTTTCCACAGAATCAGTTGTGTTTCTGGAATATTTAATTTTAACATAAACCTTAAACGTTTACGTAATACGTAAAACGTATGTTTGAAAAGCGGTATTTTTTGTCCTCATATTATATTTACAATAGTTACTTATATAGTTGTACATCGATACGAAGTTTCTTTTACTGATTGAATAACTGAAGGCAGAGTTCTTTAATCCACTTCTTTAATCTCTATTTCTACTCTATTATATGTAAAAGTTTACCTATGTACATAATCTACTATATAGTTTTGATACATTTGAAAATGAATTAAAAACATTCCCTTGATGCTTAATTATTACAATTAATTATGTTATCAATAAATTGATTAAGAAATCTGTCAATTGTAAGTATTTATTTAAAACAAATTTATTTAATTTATCTGGTTATAGATACGAAAACAATATCAACAATTTTTGAGAATAAATACACAATATGAAGAACTAAATATAATTAAAAAATAAAATGAAATATATGCTACTTTAATTTGTAATAATATCATAAACTTCACTATTGTTCCAATATTATTCATTATAGTTAAAAATAGAATTAAATTGTATGATGTTTAAAATTATAATGACACATTTCCTCGATTACATTCACGTTTTTCATTGCGAAAACGCTGTACGAATCAACATGTAACACAAAGAATCAATTATGCAGTGCGGGGGATATTAAAATGATGTTTGAAACATGCTACATAAAACCTTGTCAACATGGTCATTGACAGACCTCTGAATGGACACAGTTATTGTCACGCCTGTTTACTAACAAGATCGAATTAATTAACAATTGGTCAACGTATGTCCGTATTAAATTTCATTCTCCGCTATTGTATGACGCGAAGTTACATTCAATTGTATTCACGGAAATTAACACGGAACGTAAAATGAGTAACGGCAGACATGTAATTCGAATATTTGATTGGAAAACCATTTCGAAGGAACTGATTAAAAGATAGAAAATACAATCGACTGCAATTCTTTAAGGAATTAAAAATTCCTATCGCAATCAATAATGTTTTAGTAACCCTTATCGTCTGTCCAGTGTTTCACAATTTAGTGAGCTTTTTCCAATAGCTTGAAACGGCTAAAAATTATAATGTGAAAATAAAATAAAGTAAGAAATATTTTATGCGATAATGTACCAATTGAAAAAGAATTTGTAGATGTCTAGTACATGTATGTAGAGTATCTATATGAAGAATAATGTTAACCATGTAAGATATTAATTCTGTTGCTGTCCTCGAGATTTTATGTATTTAATCTCACTCTTGTTTTAGCAAACAAAAATCCCTTTATATACGAAAAAATCTTTAATATTAATTAAAACAAAAAATTACATACATCAATAATAACTTTTTTATTTATTCTCCAAACTTCAAAAATTTGTTAATAGAAAAATACAGGCTGATCTCAAATGATCCAAAGAACGCAGCAGGCTTAAAAGAGATGACATGAAATAGGAAATACATAGGCACTCAAGCAACTATGGCAATGGAAATTTAAATTGCATTTCTTCAATTTTTTTATAATATAATTTTTACTTCATTCAATAGTTGTTTTTTTCATGCTCTTTAATTAATATTTTTATTGTACACTATCTTTTATAAAACATGCATTTAATAATATTGCATATAATTTATGTTTCTATTTTTACATTTTAGGTAACTGATGGTATTTCAAATGTACATATTACTTTGACATATATATATAATTCAATACTCAATACTCAACAACCGAAGCGCTTCGATTCATTCAATACATTTATTGATTATAGTCAAGCTGTCTTATTTATTCAGGTCTTTACAAAATTTTCTGTAACAACAAAAGATTATATAAACCTGAAGTTTGAAAACACAATTTAGAAATATCCATTATGGAAAAAGAATAATTTTTCAAAAGTGACCATAAACCTGCTTGATTTTTAAATAATTAGCAGAAATGAAAAAAAGCAATTTATATCTTGACTGATAAAAAATTCATTTTATAAAAGTACAATTCTTACAATTATTTACACATTTCACAATGAATTTTCCTATGGCAACATAATCGGTGTAGTTGTAAATTCCTAGGTCGCCATAATTCAGCTCAAACAATTATTATAACTCGTCAAAATTTACAACCCTCATTTTCAACTCCGTGTTCGGATTATTTTTAATTCGCTCCTAGTCATTAAAACCGACTCAAGTATTCCAAATTACCCGGAAAATTAGAGAACGAAATTTTGCCTCTCATGGCATTGCACGAAATTGCTTGTAGCCGGTCGTAACAACAAGGCGTACGAAACGTGACGGGCCGAGATAAACGCGGGAATAATTCGAAAGGGCAAGGGTCGCTCGTGCTCGTGCCTTGCTCTCGCGCGGTCCCTTGGTTCCGCACGTGCAGATTAATGTCCACGGGTAGGCTTATCGACAATCTCGCGTCCGTTCGAATGGATGCTCGAATTTATCCGGAGGGGAACGCGTGAGTGTCATTCTGTAAAATAGACAATAAATTTCGGACACGCTTCAAGCACCGTGGACCAATTTCTCCTCCACCTATACCTTTTTACTATATTTTTTTAGGACTACATATGTATATACGTATATTCATTCGTAGTTAGCTTGGAAAAAATTGAACTGGGAACACCTGCACATGCTGTGGAATTGCGAATTTAAAGCTTCGTTCAGATTAGCCAAGTTACCCGAATTCAAGCAATTTAGAACTTTTTTAATAGCGTGAATTTTTATGAAGAAATTATTTTGTAGTAACATACATATGTATATTGTACATTTTTTCGTTGTGAGAATAATAATGCAGATACATTATTTTCTGAAATTGTACATATAGGCTAGATTACATGATAATGGTGGCAATATACTCAGTTTTGGGCAGTTGTTCAATTTACTTGACTTGCAATTGCTTCCACGTTCCTGCATTCACATGAGTAGAGTCGTTGTCTTTGACGTCTTGAGTCTTGAACGTAAGTAGTTCCAAACAACTTTACAACTGTGAGCCCTTTGTGTATTTTCAAATCTTAAAAACATTTGAGGTTTTCTCAAGTATTTCTTGATTTAGAAGAAACTACTAACAATAAGTAACTAGGTAATGTAATTTTATTACACATTTCGTCTTTGCTGATATCGAATTTCCAAACCAAGTCGACTTTATTTGAATTTTATGTTTAGTTATACACAATCAACTGTCTTATAACACGGTTAATTCGTTTCCCGTTGTATCGAAACCGTGTTATAAGAATATTGTGTTATAGGAAGGCTGTGCAAGTTTATTAAGTTGTGCTATATGGAAACCATGTTATAAGAATATCGTATTACAGGAGGACCGTTGCGCTATGTCGAAACTGTGTTTTCAGGGGACTGTGTTATAAGAAACTTGTGTGTACTTTATGCTTTATAATTATAATTAATATTCATAAATACTATTAAATACTATTAAATAATCACTTCGTTAATTCAGGTATCTGTTTTCTATGGGATATTCACTTGAAGCTAGATTACTTGAAGTCAAACAAATTCAAATCAATCAAACCAAATCAAATTTGGCTTGTACAAATACAAATTTCAAGTTAAGTAAACCTGGCTTATATAAATATGGTACAAATATAAATTGTAAAGCAAGTTTCTTTATTCGAAGTGGACTAATCTAATTAGTTAATAGAAACGAGTACAGAAACTTGAAAAACTATGTCAAATCAAATAATAAGTTCACAAAATTGTATTAAGTTGTTCGAATTCTGGTTTAAGGGGTTCAGAAGGCTTACATTCGTTCTTGTAAGTCACGCGACTTTACTTTAGATCATTTAAATAGATATATTCAATCATGTAGCTTAAATTCGCTTTAATAAACATTTACATGTCATTTTATTTTCCTTGAAATACTCCTTCAGGTTTCAAGTGAAAATAAATTTGTCTCAAATGTTCCTTAATTTGCAAAGAACAACAATTATTAAATAATACGAATTTTTCCATTACAAAATGCATAATAAAACACAACAGAACATTATAAAATGTTATCTCTTTGTGTATCATTTTCTTCAACGCTATCTTAACCTTTTTATTCATTTTCCATTAAATCCATCTGAAGTTATGTTATTGGAATTCAAACGCCTTCAAGTCAACAGTCTTTCTGGGTTAAATCTACGAGGCGAGATTTTTCTCGTGGTCTAAACAAAGTTACCAGTGGGAATACGATGGTTATCGGAAACAGGTATTTACAGCTACGAGAGAGTGCTCGTCTATCGATTGCTCTATCGGTTTGCGCGCTTGCCAATGGATGTTCGAGCAGAGACACGAGAATGTACATGCATATAATACTTCATATTATCTCTTCTTTTTGGGAGGGGGGTTGTGTTTTAGTAGAGACATGGAAGAAAATAGGAGATAAATGGCGGAAAAAGGGTTCGTGTATATCACTTTTGAATTCAGTGACAGTAAATTTTATGCATGTAAGAGCTTGACCTTCATTTGGAAGAGTACCTGTAGTTTCCCATTTTCTTCATATGTATGTCGGGTTATCATTAGAATTTAGGGCGCGTAACAATTCTTCATTTGAATTAGCCATCGTTTTACACAACAGAGATTATATTTACACGTATAAATATGACTTTTACAAAGTTTAACGAATGCTATTGACAATGTTCCTGGGTTCAATAACGAATTCACGGTCAACGGGGAAAACTCTTTGTTCAATAGAATATATTTTGAAACACAAAGTGACGTTAGCTGTGACGCTCGGTTTCTTTCCGACTGACTGACAAGACGATGTCAGTAAACTCTCCAAGGTGATCACAAGAATAAAAGACTGATACGATCACATTTGTCAGTTGCATATTGACCGGGGATATCAGCAAAATTCCAGGCGCCGTTACTAGGCAGACCCGCGTAGAGCCGACATTGCTCCTGCCCGGGGCTTGTTTGTTAATACAGCGTGTGTCCCTCAATATCGGTACTTCTTCTGTTAGGTAAAAATGTTCACCCCGTGACCGTGGCTACGTTCGGCGACCAGTTGTGTCACCTCGAGCCCAAGTATTGGGGATCTTCCCAAAAGAAAGACCCGATGTCTCTACATCTCCGACATGTATATAAGTTTATAGATTTCCTTTTACTAATGATAAGGAAAATTGGATTATCTGTTTGTAAGATTTACTTGCGTTATAAAATTTTAACACCAATTCTCATTCGCGTTTCTGTGATTTTTTTATATTCATAGTTTAAACGATGAAAAATAAATTTTTTCATATATTTATAGTCCCCACAATAAAAAATCAACTTTTTTATATTTAGATATATTTTTAATGTATTCTACAATAAAAACACAATTTCTTCATATATACTTATATAGTCATATACATACGTAAATATGTATAGCTTTAAAATGTCGGATTCTCTTTTATTATAAGTTTTGCAGTAAAGTTCTAGAATAAGAAATCAACTTTCTCGTACTTCTAGTTTCTATTGCTCGATAATTATGGGGAAACTAATTGAACAGTACTTTAACATCAATTAAGTGTTACAATTATTATATTTGCGAAATATTATTATATTTGAAAGCACTATTTATTCCTAAAAGGGTTCGAATACTTTTACGATCCTCCAATAGTCTACGTTTGTATTATAAATATAAATACTATAAATATCATATATGTGTATATGTAGGTTGTTGAATTATTTTAGAGTTTTGTTGACATAATCTTGATGTTCTCTTCTTATTATAAATATCGTATTATTTTAAACAGTTATATTTTATTTATTTGTTATTAAAATAAATTAAAAGGATATATTTTTAAAACATAAATCATGTGTAAATATATTTTATATATCTACCAAAAGTGAAAAGGGTTCAAATATTTTCGTAATATTCCACTGTGTATGTATATCGGTAGTAACGATTAAAACGAAAAAAATGTTATATCCGACAGTAAATTTATGTATAAGAGTATGTATTAAATAATGTCATAAATAGTAAAATAAATTCTAGTCTTTGAAAGAATTATTTAAAAATGTTGAAATATTTATTGAAGTTTTAATCCAGCGTCTGCTTTACGGTTAGTATTAAATACAGATATATAAATATATATCTATATATATATGTATAGTGCAAAAACGATGTTTGTAAAAAATGAAAGAGTAATCGTATAACGAAAATCGAAGGAATGAAATAAGATTAATTAAATTTATGTTCAATAGATCAAACATTAGGGGTTCGCTAATTTATTATAAAAATACAGAATGTATTTCGTTATTTCTTGGTTGTATGTCTTTTATTAATAAATTTTGTTATTTAATAATTTAGTGATGAGTCTGAAGAATATTAATATGTATGTTATTTTTTGTAAAAATGCACTGAAACTGAATATTTATGTCAAATTTCGGTTGTTACACGTGCAGATTAATTATAAATATTAATTTATCGCAAGTAACAATTTCTATTGTGTAGAGTAGGACAATGTACTAATTAAACCAACAGTAACGAAATACTAATAAATCTGTTACTTTTAAGGAGATCTACTAAACAAGTATAAAGGAAGTTTGCTGTTTAAAGAAAAATAACAAGAAAGCTCGGATTTTAAAAGCTCGGTGAATACAAACTTTAGATATAAAACTGCCAGACTTATAAAAAAAATAACAATGCCTCATAGTAGATTATTGCTATATTTTTGTAATATCTAGCTTCCTTATACGTAAATTTTACTTTTTAATTTAATCTTAATTTTTCGCAGACAAAATTTTTATTCAATTAAAAAGTATCCATGACCATTTCTTTCCCTTTATAAAATTCTTATGTACAGAAAATTTTTCTCGAATTAAAAAATATCCATAACTACGTTTTTTTGTTTATACAAAGTATATCAATTAAGTATTAACTTTTTAATCTATTTATCGTCATTATTTATCGTACTGGAATGTAAATCAGAGAAGTAAAATTATTTGTTTTGCTTTTCACTATCCAGTTTGCACATTGCAATGTAAATATCGCTCCTATCTGTGTATTTTACATTCCAACACGAGTAAAACTCACATTTACATTCTTTCTTTAAAAAATACCAGTTTCAAGGAGCTAGTAAGCAACGAATATCAAGCAACCAATTGAATATTCTCATATTTGCTTCGAAATGCAAATATGGAAATTATTCTTTCCTTTTAATATTATTATTCCCATAGTATTCGTATGACTGCATATTCAGAATTATAAAGTAACATATAATTCTCATCTGATACTGATGATTGAACTAGAAATAAATTTTATTCCATTTGTAAATATTCTTTATGCATTCCTATTTTTCAAAATATTTATATGAAACGCTTACTTGTCACGTGACACGTAAAAGAATGACAGATAACTATTTATGATCATCGACAAATGATTTTTGCAAGCTTAACGGATGGCGAATAGGAGCATCAAATATTTTAAACTATATTATAATTCGATAGCGAATGTTTATGCAAATTCAAATTTTTATGAACAAATACTTAAATGGAACCCGTGAAAAGGAAGATCTGTTTTATTTAAGAATAAAATTGCGGTTCTTATTTATCGAAAATTTTACATAATAAACATGAAGTAGTCTAATTCTAATAGAATATGATTAGATATATATGTTTGGTTACGAGCGTAGTTTGCAAAGTATACAAAGTCGGTTTTGTTCGGGTATTACACACCGTTGCTTGGCAAAGTTCGAAGAAATAGTCGAGTAGCGTAACATTGTGTAGGCTCCCGCAGGTTAGCCGCAGATTGTTATATGCCTAATCCAATATCGATATTTCGTTTCAAAAGGAATGGTATTGAAAAGCAGAAAGAACTTAGCGCGGCGTTATCCACATGGATTTATCAGTATCCACAGTATCCACTTAAAACCTGGCAAAGTTCACGAAGAAATAATAGTTCGCAACACTGTCCACGTATCCACGCAGTGATGGGAAACATCAATTTTGCTTACAATATAGCGGACCATGTTCGCTACTCAATAATTTCTTCGGATTTTGCCAAGTAATAATGCGTAATGCCCGAGCAAAGTCGACTTTGTATAGTCTTCGGACAACGCTCACAATATATTCATATATAGATGCGAGTCACGAATCAGTCGTTACAATATTTGAACTGGTTCTGATTTCTAATAATCTAAGAAAATAAGATTTTAAATGAATGTTTATTAGTAATAAGTGAAAAATCTATATATTTGTGTAAATAAAACTCTTTAACACGTTCGTCGCTCAGCGTGATTCGGCTAAGTTTCCTGCGGGGCCCAAATCCGACCGCCGGTACGCAGAACGTAAATAGGGCAACAAGCTGGAAGTCATTGTTTATCGCCATCGTTTATTGTTTATCGCTTTCGATTCATTGTACAGAAAAGATTATTTATTTCTGAAATGGAGAAAGCGATAAGTTTCCAGCTAGAGTATTCCGAAGGATCTTATGTATCTCAGATTTTTCATTTAGTCGAGAAGCATATTTGTGAGACGTACATCAGTGATTTTTTCATCCTCAAAATGTTCAGTAAACAGTGTGAAAATATATTTGAAAGTGAGGATAGTAGTGATGACGGAGTCTACTATTGTTCGAAGTGCCCAAAATCACCCCAAATGTGTTTGGAATGTTTTAAAAAATACCATGCGATATAGAATAATGTAATATATTATCCAGAATATAAATTAATAAAAAGCATGGTATAATGTGTTTTTAATATTTTTATGTTCTATATCCTATATATAATATCGTATATTTAATTAACTCGTACAAGAAGAGTGTCACGTAAAATGACACGAAAGAAATGGAAATATAAAAGAAAGGAAATTTAGAATGAAAAATAAAAAGAAACTTTATTTTTTTCTAAAACAGTTCACAAATTTTACTTCCTAGCTCTAGGCGTGACNTTTTCAAGACTGAGACTTACAACTCGATTTTCGATCGGACTCGGTTATTTGTCTTTTGTCACCCCTCAATATCCCCACCATCCAACCGCTTGTTAGGCGTCCGCGACCGTTGCCACGCGCCTTCTTCTCGAATATTCGGCGGAAGGACCGTTGAGATATTGATGGCTCATTAGGTACTTTGGCGACATACATCGTTGCCCTACGCCGCTTCAGCTTTATGCCCGTCAACAGTCCATCAGATAGAAAAAGGGTGCCGGTCGTGACAAGAGCGTCACCATACTTTGGTGACGGGGCCCCTGTCACGATCGGCACACTTTTAAATCCGATGGACTGATGACGGAGATAAAGATGTGGCGGCACTCGGCGACAATGTATATCGCCGAAGTGCCTAATAAGCCATCAACATCCCAACGGACCTTCCGCTGAATGTTCGAGAAGAAGGAGTGCGTGGCAACGGTCGCGGACGCTTAACAAACGCGTGGATAGTGGGGATATTGAGGGGTGACAAAGAATCCGATCGGAAGTCAAAAAGATTGTAAGAGCTTTAGTCTTGAAAAGTCACGTCTAGAGCTCGGAAGTAAAATTTGTGAACTGTGTCAGAAAAAAATAAAGTTTCTTTTTTATTTTTCCTTCTGAATTTCTTTTTTTTATTTTTCTATTTCTTTTGTGTTATTTTACGTGACACCCCCACGGAAGTACAACCGTCGCATGGGTATGTGCGACGTGGCGACGAACGTGTTAAAGTATCTCTGTTTTCAAAGAATAATGTTTACCTTGCATAGATTTTGTAAATTACATTATGAATTTCTCCTTTCATATCTTTAAATTGAATGATATTATGTTTCTGAATTCTTTTTTTAATATATATGTACAGTAGAGGACAAAAGTTTAAGGCGATGATTTGTAAATCGGATTACAAACATCTTATACGCATATTCTTCTTCTATTCGGTTTGTTTCTTTAGAATAACATAGCTGTATGTTTGACCTTCGTAACCTCAGACCGTCAGTTGTTAAATACAAACAATGTAGAAGCTACAACAGTTAGCTACCGCTTAGCACTTGTAAACAGTGGACATTAGATTAAGACGATCCGTGTAAAACGTGCGTATGAGTATAGTTTTTGAACATTTTGATTCTGGAATGTCAAAATCATTGTTTAGTGTACCTTTTATTGCTTAAAATTCATTTAGGTAGGAAGAGATTATGGGTAAATCAAAGAATTTACTTGAAAACGAAAGGGAACAAATCGTAAGGCTGCGGAAGCAAAGTAAAACCTTCACCGAAATGGCAAATATAGTGAACAGGTCAGAAACGGTTTGTAAGCAAGCTTGGTATAAATTTTTAAAGGCAGGCATGTATTGCGATCAACCGAAAAACGGAAGACCACGGAAAACAACGCCGAAAATGAATCGCCGGATTCATCGATTGAGCGAAAAGGATCGTTTCCGTAGTGCAAGTAATATTGCTGCGGAGATAAACTATAAAAACGATACACAAATTAGTGCTAGAACTGTTAGGAGAAGATTAGAAGACTTTAACTTAAGAGGACGAAAACCTCAAAAGAAACCACTGCTGAGTTCTAGGAATCGAAAAAGACGACTTGCATTTGCTAAAGCTCATAAGCATTGGACAAGTGAAGATCGGCAAAAGGTATTGTTTTCGGACGAATCGAAATTCAATCGCGTCTCTTCTGACGGGATGCGGTTAGTATGTTAGACGTCGAATTGGCGAAAGTTTGGAAACACAGTGCGTTTTAAAAACTCTTAAACATGGTGGTGGGAACCTTATGGTGTGGGCGTGTTTTTCTCGAGGCGGCCCTGGTCCAATATATTGCATCAATGGAATTATGGACCGTTTCCAATACATGGACACACTCAAGAACACAATGTTGCCTTTTGCACGCAACAATACGAGTGATGATTTTATTTTTCAAAATGATAATGATCCGAAGCACACGATTTGGGTTGTGAAACAGTTTTTTGAAGAAGAAAATATTACCGTGCTGCCGTGGCCGTCGTAATCACCAGACATTAATCCAATCGAGAATTTGTGGAGCATCATAAAAAAGACAGTACAAGGTTATAAACCGAAAAATTTAAATGAACTTTACTCTACAATTGATCAATGTAAAAAATTAATAGATTCTATTAGCCAAGAAGATGTACCGAAGTGATAAGAAATAACGGATATTGGAAAAAATATTGAATTTATACAAAAATTGTGTATATTTTCATACCAAAAATTAATATTTTTTGTGTGGTCTTAAACTTTTGACCGACGAAATATTATACATTATTACTATATACATTATTACTATACATTACTATATACATTACTATATATATATATTACTATATACTATACATTATTATATACATTATTACTATATTATTATTATACAATATTATTATATTCCTTTTTTTTTTTGTAACTTAGCTACTGAGCAAAATATCAAAATGAAATTTTTGTTTGTAAATGTACAAACAAATGTCTAATTAGTTAATACCAAAAGTAGAACACTGTATTTATATTTTTTTTTATGGAAAGTAAATCAATTATTTATTTCTTCCATTTCGCCTTAAACTTTTATCCGCTACTGTACATGTATTTATATGATATTATTTTATTTGCAATATATTTGTTAGAATCGTCCCAGTTATCGCGTCCTTCCTCCTATTCCCCACACGGGCAGCGCGGCGTGCGCTGACAGATAGAATAGTTCTTCCGTCTTCGCAGGGGAGCACGTGTGATCTGTGCAACGACACAAATATTGAAAAACGCGATCTACTTTTCTCGATACCGTTTTCCCTAGCCGTGCGTAAATTCACATGTTGGTAGACACAACAATATTTATACTACATTGTATTTATAATATGTATGATTGTTAATGTAATAATGAACTTTTATAAATAAATCCTTTAAATATACAATATAAATATATTGGAAATACAATTATATTTTTATTAATAATTAACTTTGGAAATATTAATTGTTTGACCAATCTTTATTTGAACTTATCATTCCACTTGACGGATGTCGTTTACATTTGAAGTTCCAAAATCATCTTTTTCATTATTCTATACACATTACATTTTCATACAACGATTTAAGAAGAAATATTTGTATATTTATATGAACGATTATATTCTACGTAACCGGGGCAAAGTAGGAAATAAAATTTCAGTGGCTATTTTTGTGTAACATTTGCTTTTAAGGCGTGAATTTTCGAACGATAATTTAATTCGCTTTTGAAACAACGTCACGAGAACTGCCTTCCGATTTCTCGAACGTGCAAACTCACCGTGTGTCGAGAAAATATCTGTTATGCATTCCGCAAAAGATAAGAATTTGAACGCTCTTTTTAGTTTGAATACAAATTTCGTTACGGTACACGTATCGTTGGAAAGTTTGAATAAATACATGAGAACGCCTTTCTACAATTCATATAAAAATATCAATATTTCTTTCACGCTAAAAATACTGGTGTGTGGGAAAGATACCGAAAATACCGATATATTGTACCATTTCTTTCAATATCTTTGAATTTGTTTTACTTTTATTACAATTTTCGGCGTTGGTTTACTTTTATCTTAGTTGTTGTTAAATAAATCTTACAAAACTTTACAGTATTAAATAGAAGTATCTCTATTCTTTTTTCTTTGCTATAATTATTTAAAATTGATTTATAATATATAGTTAATGGACACATTCCAATGCAAGCCTCACAATATTACTATATTTAGTTCATTAAAATCTTGTTAAGGATACAATATGTTAAGTGTATATAAAGGATTATTTATTTAACTATTGGAATTTTTCACGTGTATGTCGTTTTATTTAATCTATGCGTTTTTATACGGATAATTCATTGGCGTATATAATAACAACATATAACTTTATTAAAATCAAATATATTGTGGCGGCACCCGACACGGAACTTTCCGTCGGCTTCGCGACATAAAGCGTTAGGCCGACAAAGCGCAACATCGACGTGCCCAATGTACCATCGATATCCCTATGCTCTTTCCGCCGAATCCTCGGAAGAACATAAATGCGGCGACCGCCGCGGCACATCTAATAAACGCGTGCGAGTGGGGATGTCGATGGGGCATCTAAGGGAAGAATCCGTTTGTTCTCAGAAAGAAGAGGCATTCGGTTCCAAGCCGCGACGAGCGTAACGTCTTGCGAGTCTACACCAAGTCATCATCAAGCATTTTGTATCGTTATTTTTGTTTATTGTTTTTGGCAAATTGTTAATAAAAATAAGTGTTTCCATTGAACCTATTGTTCGATCCTTCAGTATCAATCACCACACGTAACCACTTCAATATTAATGTTAAGATTATTAAAAATAAGCTACACCTAAACGAGTCGCTCAATAAAATAGACATCAAAATTAAATTACTTTGGTCATATTAAACGCCCCATGGTACGTTAGAAATGAAGATATTCGGAAGGACCTGGGAATACCAACGGTCCAGGAGGAAATTAGCAGATACGCGGAAAGGTACAGATTAAGAATAGCAACACACCCAAACCGGCTGGCTACGGAAACGATCAACACAAACATAGAAAGAAGACTAAAAAGGAAACACCCAGCAGACCTCACAAAGGA
>JACXIM010000147.1:18850-63330 GCA_014737505.1 Bombus sibiricus | reverse complement strand
TAAAAAAAAAAAAAAAAAAAAAAAAAAAAAAAAAAAAAAAAAAAAAAAAAAAGCAGACCTCACAAAGGATATAACATAACAAACAGGAAGATGGTACCCCGCTGGGGGTAACCTTCCACATGCTATGTATATCTAAATTATAATATTTTACCAAATGTCCTACTGGACAAATTGTAAAATTTACAATAAATAATATAAAAAAAAACCTTGGTTATATTGGTGGATAGTGGTGAATAGTGAGTAGAGATTATCTATATATATAACGGTCACATTAGCGGACAGAATCCAGAGCTTTAAATTGTACTGAACAGAACTGCTTCGTACTTAAAATCAATATTTTCCTAAACTCCTGGATTTTAATCACACAATTCACGAATCTCGCCAACATTCGAAGTTACTTATTGTATTTATTATGGAAATAAATTATACATAAAAGTAATATTTTATGCTTTACGCAAGAGATTCCATGAATTTTATGGAAATTTAAGTACATGTATCAAATTCTATTAACATTAAAATAATATATTTTCTTCTTTGTAAGAGATATCGAAACATACATAAATATCGAGTTAGTAATTCTAAAAATGCATTACGTTTACCACCTTATTCAAAAAATATGTTGAAAGTATCAATTTTAACGAACCATTTGGGTTGTTCAGATAGGAATAAAGTACAGTTATGCTTGTTCCTGTATTCGGAACACATCAGTAAATTTGCATTATTGGCGATACGATTAGGTAGACCTGTCGTACTGTATTGTAAAAATGATCGTGCGTTTGAAATATTCGATATCCGCAGAGAATTTCGAATACCTTCAAAACGTAGTTTCTATTTGACTGAGCGTTGGAAATATTTTTCGCGGGTGAGTAGCGTAAAATGTGGCACGTTGCGTGTTCAATATTTATTTTCTCTAGAAACATCCACTGAATTGAAAATAGAAACGAGAGGATCAAAGATTGGAAGCACTAAAATTCTACATTGCAATGTATTTTTTGAAAAGTCGATGTAGTTACATATTTCCTGACATCGATAATTTATTGTAATTTTGTGCGGCTACATAGATGAAAATAAAATATTTCTTCTTTTATTTGTAAAAAGTTTGAATATGTAGTGTACAATTCTTCCTCTTCTCTTATGATCGTAGAGTTCTATTGTACTAAAATTTCTGTATAATACGTACATACTCAAAGGGATTTTAGATTTTTGACTGGTTAAGTACTTTAATGACATGCAAAAAAGCTTGAAAGAAAAAATACAAATCATTTATATTGATCGCATAATTAAATTTCATTTTATTGTGAACATTTTACTATTTGAAACAGAATACTTTTGTGAAATCTGCAAGAGCTTTCAATTGTTTTTAATTTTAAAATAAACGAAGTGAGTAAAAATTCAAAAATAAAAGAATGTACTATGACATTCGAAATTCAGTTTATATTTATTAAATTCCTGAAAAATAAATGTTGAAAAAATAAAAGTACTACTTCGTAAGAAAAGGATATTTGATAAATTCTCCATACTGAGCGTAACAAATATTGACTGGGAAATGTAGCAATTTATTCTAATTATTTAATCCTTGCAAAATAAAATAAAAAATTCTTTTTAAAGAAATTTTCACGAAAATAATTAATTTTATATTAAACCTAAATTTCTTGTTAACAATTTCATGTAAAATTATAAAATAACGTTTGTCTTTAAATTTTTACCAAGTAACTTTTTGAACATAAAGATTAAGTAAAATCTCCTTGAAATATTATTCAAAAATTTTGAAAAATTCATTTAACTTATATCAATTTTATTAATGTATAAGATACTTCGTTTAATTTTTCACACTTAAAATTTGTGTTACACTTAATATTTCCTATAATTGTCTTCTACAAAAGTATAGTGATGAGGATCAGGATCTGATAGTAATACTTTTGTTCTGTCAAAAAAGATTAACAAGATAAAGCAGGTCAGCTTTATTTCTTAAATACGACGTGTTTTTACTTTTATTTTTGCTTCTAGATACTTCAATCGACTTCAAATATAAAATTAGCAATAACCACTTTTGTGTACTTGTCTTCTGTCTTTTCTTAATATAAATTTTAAACAAAGTACACAAATTTGTTTAAATTCTATCATACCAATGTTAAGTAGCGCACATGTACAATGTATTATTAGAAATTATGTAATGATATTGTTTTGATTAAGAAATTACAAAATAAATCCCACTCGTTTCTAATTCTTAACATAACTGTTTACACACAGTGTATAAATTACAAATCATACATGAATTACAAGTACAAGTAGAAATAGATTGATATTGATTGAACAGCATTCGTATGCGAGGATCTATCTACATCAACATTCACGCGTCACGGTCGATTAATAAAATGAATACATTTTTTTATCGTTAGTTGTTTCTTGAGAAACAAGTTCAATAAATTAAAAAAAGGAACGCCTAATTAGTTATAAACTAGATAGTCTCGTTGATAATCTTTGTATTAAATCAGTATTATAAAGATCTATCTTATAAACGAAATCACTATTTATGACCAATCACGAACAAAATTCGAATGGAAATATTATTTGTTTATATAATTATTGTTAGTCTAATTGTAATGGTTATTCAAAAAGAATCTTGGGAAAGTAACGCGCTAAAGAAGGCATGATGAAGAAAGCATGATTTCTCGGTCGATTTTAATCAGAGCAATTACCGAATAACCAATGACAACAAACAACTCTTTTTTCCACGATGTCGCTAAGCAGCTCGTTCCTCGATACAACTTCATCGAATTAAGGCCGTTGCAAAATTTCGGCTGGATCAAAGTTAATTCCCTTAATAATCGATGGCCCAGCTGTGTTCTTATTTGTCCCCAGTTGCTCGGTTCTTTTTGAAACCTTTCCACTCGATAGCTGTTGCTTTGTCAAGCACAGGTTTACTTGATTAAGTGAAAAAACCTTGGCCTGTGACACACCGAAAACAAAAGCACGCAGAATGAAACACCACAGAATAAGACGAAAATTGAAAACGACTCTGTAAATCTGTCTCTGTAAATCTTAGTTGGAGCTCGTTGTTTGTTCAACTACTTAGAAAAGAAAAAAGTTTTGTTGATTTAAGTCACGTTTAAATCGAACAAAAGATCTTAGAAAGTATTCGCTCTCATAAATAAATAACATGTACATTATAATAATATATACTTGTTATTCATACGTTTATACGTACATTGGTTCATAAATATGTCTACGTTGGTACAGTTCAGCTGGAATGCCTCAGCTCTAAATGCGTAAAGATTGTAGAACATGCCTCTATTGAATGTTATGCCGCATTCTAAATACAATCTTGAAAGATTCAAGAGAGGATATTACTTAATAAGTTTGACTGAATTTTTACTACACTTTTACTACGTTCAACTGTTTATTTCAAGAATTTTTTAACTGTTTTATTTGTAACTCAACTGTTCGCTTGAAAAATGTATTAAATGTCATTATTTACAATATGTTTAGGTGTGGTATATTTACATATACAGGGTGTCCGCGAAGGTCAGAGTAAAACATATCACGTGTTAACGAAGTTAAATAGGTAAAAAAATTCATATAAACTTATGTTCCATACTTTATTGAAAAGTTATAAGCAGACTGCGAATTTTCATGCATTTATAGGAAATTTGAAAAATACACACAATATGAAGACATATGTAAAATATACAAAGTGTAATGCTTTTTATAATAATCAGTAGGTAATCTCTGTCCCTGTACCCAAGATGCGCTTCTGTAACATCAGGAATATTCGAAAGAGTTCGACAATCATCGCGAAACATTTATTATAACTGCCAAAATAATTAATAAACATTTTGAACTTTCTATCTGACTGCGGAATGTAAACATATCGTACATTTAGTATACATACTCAGGGTATGCATATATGGATGTTGTATATAAATACAAAATGAAGTAATATTCATGCGAGAAGAATTAAATTATATTATATAACATTTTGACGATTTTATTATAGGTTCACTCCATTAAAGTTTAAGTTTAAAAGTAATAAGTGTTCTATGATTTATCGGTGATAGGGTGTGAATCATAACTTTATAAGCTAAGGGGATATTTATTCCATTTACCTAGTAGGTAAATAAATAAAAACGAAATGTTTAGCTATTCTTTTTCAGAATAGAGATGTAATATGTTCACATTTCAAAACTTAATAATGCAAAGTATATTCACATCTTCTCACTTTCTTCATATCTCTTCACCTGACGATGAAGATCTGGCATCGTTGTAAAATATCTGCACCTATGTTGTGACTTCTAAATGGCTAAAGCTTAAAGGCTGGAACGTGCCTCTATCTAAATACAATCTCGAAAGGTTCAAGATAAGACGAACAATGGTGGTATTCGATCGACACCTAAGTTGACGTCAGATATTATGGAACATCGATTCATACGTGCCACATCCTCGTGTCTTGTTATCTGATCGCTTGGATTGCTTACGAGAAGCAACCAAATGGTGGTCGATCTCGATGCAAGAAATCGATAGTCTGAATTTTCGCCTGGAATAGATCATGTTGCGGAACTGCAATTAACATAGTACACGATTTCAGCGACTGTGTCAGCCGTTCGCTCCACGGTTATTAACATGGTTATCATTTCCTGAATGGATATCAATCACCCTAATGGAGATTCACGCGTGGCCATCGTTGCACGCAATTAGATCAGTTTATCCAAGTCGCTCGAAGAAGTTGGCCAGCTGTGGTTTCGTGCCGGAGATAGTTGCAAGAGTTTCTATGAAACTCGTCTGATATGATGAAGGGTGATGCGCCGTTCGAGAACCATGCCCTGCTAAATTTTCCAACAATTTAATCTTACCGGGCGGAAGGGAATCGCTCTGATATTGTTCGAGGCCTGCAAGTTTCTTGACGTGTTGACAAATACAGTGAGAGAGATGATAGGTTTAGTGATGAATTTCAGATGAAGACTTTGATGCTTGAAATATCGTTTTGTTTGGTTGTTGCGGTTTGATTCTGATATCTGTCAGTAGTCGATCTAACTGTTGGAAATTTGTTTTACCGAAGGCTTTTCACCAATACTAAGATCGACTAGTGTGGAAGTAACGACATATGTTCTCTATGATTTGTATGAGGTAAACTGCTGCCCACGTATCGTTCGATTTGAGGATCCCTGTGCACCCCGCTGCTTAGGCTGACCTACCTTCGTACGTGTAAGGAAGTCTGCTGGCGCGCAAGGATGTTTAGGCTAATTTTTAATTGTCAATAATTAAAAAACGAAGCCAAAAATGCAATTTTTTAATTCGTGATTTTTATCTTATTTTAGCTTTAAAAATCACCCCTTAAATTTTTTTACACCTGTAACCGAACACCCTGTATATTAGGACACTTATGGGAACCAACATAAAACGGAAAGTTATTAGAAGTCTATTTATTTTGTTTGGAGTATTGAAAAATTATGAATCTATATATTCCATACTATAATAAAAATTTCATCAGCTGTAAATAAAACAAGTTTTTCCTCATCTGCACTTTTCTCTTTCCATCATTGATAGATTTTAAGTAATCTTGACATTTTTAATATTAGATATTTCGTTATAAGTAGTATATTTCGTTGGTTGTGTTCATTTTATAAATGACTTCATGAGCAAATTTTCAATAATTTCCTCTAAACTTCCTATCTAATTTATTTAAGACTTTCTGATTGAAATTTGAAGCAAGAAATGGTGGACGTTGATATAATATAATTGTCGAGTAATTGTTCTAATAGGTATGAACGAATGTTAAAACTTTTATAATTCTCATTACCAATACCGGTTATCTATAGCCAAAAAATGTTTTTACCGTTGGTTATAGTTATTCGAAACCAAAAACAAATTTCCGTCATTGATACCGTGTAGTTACAAGCAACCGAAAAAGATTTTAATCGTCTATAATGGGTACTCCCAATCAAAATCATTTTACTAAGATACCATTTCTTGAGTTACAATTTTTTAATTTGGTCATAATAGTTATGGTCTCTGTGAGACTTCGATTCAATTAGATAAAAGTCGTGGAAATTCCTCCGTGTGATCTTCGATTGGTCAGACCGTCATATCTTGCTAATGATTTCCAGAAATAACCGCTTTACGCTTTGTAGTCGTTTAATGAAAACACGATGGAAAATTAAAAACATTGATACAGTTGCTGACAAAAATCATTTTAAGTGCTGAAGATCCGACTCAAGAATAACTTCTTGTCTGTGAAAATGTGCGTCGTAAAATCACTTATGTAAATACTCGCATTTTTTGTTTCTTCAAACGGAACAATATGGGATATTATATAAAAAAGGAGGGCTTGATGATAATTTCATGAAAAAATGTCAGACAGTACCTATATTTTTAATAAATGTTGTATAACAAATTATTGTCTAAATAATCAATTAAAAAATAAATATGTGGGTATTACTATAGTATAGCTTCTTTCTTCAATAAGCTTCTTTCATCCTATTTATTTCTACGTTAACGAATATTTAAATGAGAGTGAATTTCTGAGATCTAAAATATTAAAATACAATGTAATTAAACTGTGAAATATTATTCGAAGATTATGGATAGATTTAATGGAATTTTGAATGATTAAATGGACGATTTAATAGAAGTAGGATGTAATGCAGAATATAATTTGATTTATAGATAAATTAAAGCATATAAGGGAGCAATATAAACGTTATAATTAATTTGTTCCTTTAATACACAGTAATTTGAAAATATACGATATAAATTGAGATTCAGAGGGGTAATGTTGTGTTTAATCAGTGTTAATATGTAGTTTGCAAATAGTATTTGTAGGATTAGGAAATATATGTATAATATTAAATAAATTAAAATTTTTCACCGCTATAGTTTGATACTTTCTAGCATATGTTCATATAGTCTTGCTTATTGTATGAATTATTTTATTATATTTATGTTTAATCTGATTGAATTTATATAAAGAATGAAATATTAAATCTTATGAGAAATTAAGTGTTTTTCCCGGATTATGAAGATATAAAATTAATCAAAATAGAATTAAGTTAATAAAATTAAATTAAGTTACATTTCTAATGATTTAAATCCTGTTTTACTTATATAAAATATACTGAAATGTAATATATGTATTTATAAATCTTAAATATTTTGTGAAATTTGATTATAATCTATTTTGATATTAATATCCGGGAAAAATAAAGACTTTTATTTACAAATCATTTGTCCTGTATTTAATATCAAAAAGATAATCTTGTAGTAAAAGAAGAAAAGATATTCAATTAAGATTATTTCCAAATTATCATTAAATTTTGAAAGAAGAAAGCAAAGTAACATGTTATTTAGTAATATACATAAAATGTTTAACTTTTCTTAAATAAGAAAATGGAAAAACTTTATTCTTGCACTTTATTCCATATATTAATAGAATTTAACACAAACTCTCTTTATGTATATTATAATTACTATATATCAACGTCACTGTTGTTACTTATCTAAATATAGCTGAAATATCCACATGACGAATATAACGACATTTCCTATGTTAAATTTATATTTGTTCTCAATAAGAAATGGCGGTTTATTGAAAAATGTGATATTCTTCCATTCAGAAGGAAATTGTTTTGCCTTGATGTTATGAATAAATCATGAATAAACTGCAACGGAGAAGAAATCAAGCTTATGCGTTCCCATTACCATTCGGCGAATTATTTCATTTCCATACGTGGATTTTTCCTTGCGATTTGTTAAAATGAAGAAATACATATAAATCCGTTCCACTCGTCAGCAAGCCGCAGTGACGTTTTAATTATACGAAACAGGACCGCGGTATGCGGATGGCAGTATGTAACACGTTTCATTAAATTTGCAATGTAATTAAAATAGACTTTCATTGGATCCATGACTCTCTAGTTAAAATCGTAGCAATTTTCGTGTAACTCGTTCATTAATTACTTTTATTAAACTTGCATTTCTCTCGATCATTTTAATATAATTATCATATTATATACAGTCAGTCACAAAAGTCTACATATACCTATCCAAATTTCGTGTACCTAACTTATCATAATAAACTAGGATGCTTTTTGTTACAAAATCAATGATACTGACATATTAACACATAATGTCTGTGAATTTGCTCGTTGTTAGTATATTAATATCTTCTTAGGAAGAATTAAGAAACGAAAAATATCTAGCTTATAAAAGTCTTGAAGTACGAAATAACAACATCAATTATAAAATCTTTAATCTCATCGCTTTTAAGATGATTGTAGACCGTTATTAGTACAATATTAAATTTACTTTCTCTTATGATCTCATGTGGTTATAATAGGTGTTTGTAGAGTCTTACACTTATTTTGCTTCTTATATATCTTATTGTATTGCACTCCCTTAAATTATTCTATCTCTAAAAGCTAAAAACTAATGACTAAAACTATTGCAACTTATGACTACACATTATTGCCACTTTTGGTCTTTTGCCTCCTTGCTGTGCTTCCTTCTTGTCGTTCCTCCCCGTCTTGTATTGCCCTTCTCTTCTCTATTATTGCTTTTAATTCTGTTAGTCCTTCTCCAGTCTCATTCAGTGTTTTTTCCATGTCTTTTGGTCCTCCTGTTATTTCACATTCTTCTATTACGTGTCTTAGGTCTTCTTCTTTCCTTTTACATAGTCTGCATCTTTTTTCTCCCTCTTCTTTCCAGTATTCCCTCGCTTTGGTCTCGTTTCCACATCTGAATCTGGCTAGAATTTTTCTGTCCTTCCACTTTATCCTCCCTTCCAAGTACTTTGGTAACTCTTCTTTGGTTATATTTCTGTAGTAGCTGTTATATTTGAATTCCCTTATCCTTTTCCCCCTCTCTTCTGTTTCTCTCTTCCTTCTTTCTTCTATAATTTGGTCTGCTGTCAACCCTTCTTGCTCTTCTCTTGCTTCCCTCTGTGTCCCTCCATTTTTCACCTCTTCTAGTCCCTTCTTTCTCTTTCTTGCTCTTTTCCCTTCCTGACCATTTCCCCAGTTTCTCTTTCTTTCCTTTATGCTTTTACTTTTTATATCTTTTTATTTTTTCTTAATAAATATATAATAAATTGCATTATTCGGTTAAATATGTATCTAATTGTAAGCACAATCAATACAAAATTTAATGAAAAAACAATTTCTGAAGTTAATATAGTTATAATATTTCGAATTTGAAAGATTTATTGAGATTTTTGTGGCTGACTGGATATATAATGTGTAGGTATGTAATATAATGTAATGATTTGATATCAGTGTAGGTCAAGTTGGCATAAATAGAGATATTCTTTAATCTATTGAAGTTTGATATCTTTATGAAATTTTTGTTGTCCTACATGTGGTTGTCCTTGTATAAAGTTACGTATAAAATAATATTTAATAACTTGAATTTGTGTCAGTGACTTCTATCATTCCATTCAACAAATTGCGTCACTTAAAGATATGGAAGTGACTTTCACTTGATCTTAGAAACGCATCGATTCTTGACAACACCAACAATATACCAATATATCAACAATATTTTCTGTTCAAACTTGAGATATTTTTTAACATTGCAAAAATATGTTACAATTTTCAATTACAAATTTAATACATTGATTTACATATCATGTTATTTCAAATTTTCTTATCAAATAAGAAACCATCAATTTGATTGTTTAAAGTAATTTTTATATGTCGAAGACTATTTTTATACTACTTCAATAAAGCTTTGGTTGCTTTGGTACCACAATTTTCTGTTAATTAAAACGACGTTCGTTAGAACGACGCTTCAATTTTCAAAATAGAGATAAGTATATCTTTCTCAGTGATAAATAATTGTTAAAGCTTGTATCACTGAAAATGATCTTGTTAAAAAAATGTTTGCACTTAAAACTTTCGATCTCTTTTTCTATTTTTTTATTTTGTATATAAATTTCGTTTAACGCGTTTCTTGGAAAGATTTTTATGTAAAATAAAAATTGGATCACTAAATATGTAAAATGTTTTGATATACAATTGTTAACCTTTTTTTCGATTGCCGCCGTATGTATCGATGAAAATGATTTTAATTCAGAAGTTCCCATTTACAATAAACAATTCAAACAATATTCTTATGTTCACTTTGTTTCTTTCCTTGTTTCGTTCACTGTACATATAGATATGATTTTCATAAAAAAATTCGTCTTATACATTTTAGAAAAAATGGTTCGGTAATAAAATTGTATCACAGAGTATGCAAAATATTTCAATTTACCAAATTCAGTCAAACTTTATAAATCTTGTTCTTGGTTATTTATGTACGCGTTTCAGAAACAATGATTTTAATCCACTTTTTAGTTGGAATAAAAGGATTCATAAACATTCAATCCCAACATTCAACTCCTCTGCAACATGGCGATTTATCACGAAATCAAGCCTGGTGTTCGAAGACTCTGTATAAATACATATGTAAATTTCCTAGAAAGTTCAAGGGTGATAGGGACTTTCTCTGTTCAACGGACAGCACGACTTTCTTTGTTTCACGGACAGACCGACTTTCTTTGTTTCACGGACAGACCGACTTTCTTTGTTTTACGGACAACCATTTTGAGAGACGCTCATTTCCCAAACGGATGCACAGCCATTTTTGAGAGACGCTCATTTCCCAAACGGACGGACAGAGAGCAACATCAGAGATAGACAAGACCATAATAGAAAGAGTAATTGTTTAAAACATTGAAGATTGACGGAGAAAGATCGGTAGCTCAGGACGTTGAAAATCGATTCTCGATTTTCAGATAGACACTGCACAGAACTTGTTATTTATTGAATTATTACTGTTATTAATTGTTGTTAATTAATTGTTATTTACTTCTGTATTTCATTTAAGTATTTTCACAATTAACTCGATTTTCAGACTTCAAAATCGATCCTCTGAATTACCACGTGATAAACGATCTTACACATATAATAATTTAAATATCCACATTCATAAGTTACAACGACTTACTTGTGGCGAATTCATTCGCGTCATGAATTTATCCTAAGTTTTCGCGATTAAAAACGAATCTCATTGTAATTTATGCTCTTGAAATCGGTACAAAAGTAATGAATTTGAATAGGTACACGTTTTCTCGTGTACGATATATATCGGAACACTGTAACGACTGAATTAATCGGTCACTCTGAAGCGTGCTTGTCCGTATAATTCGATTATTTTCCTCGTTCTCGGCTGTCTGGTTTTAGCAAATGCCCCGAAATTCGTCCCAGTATCGATCAGAATTCCTCGCGTTACGTAATTCCGGATAATTAACTGGTATCGAACGAACGAGATTGTACTGACTCCGATATTTGTCCACTACCACTTTCCTAGAGGATGAACAGATTTTAGTGCATTATATCTTGCAAATGTAGTTACGTATTTATTGTGTCTAATTTATTATGTATGTTAATACTTTACTTTATTATTACTGATATTTTGTTAAATATGTTAGTAAAATAATTAATTACTACAGTAGAATATTATATACTAAAATTTTCTTCTATGAAGTCACAATTTTAATGTACTAAAATTTCTATATGCTTTGTTATTATTAGCCCTAGATATTTTGATTTCGCTCATAAGCGAAATTATATTTTGGCGCTACCTACACGTTAGTGTATATGTTTGTTCTTAATTATGGACATTGAGGTTTAGTTCAATTAATAAAATTAATGGAAAATTATGGCATTATTAAAATTAAGTAATTTTATAAGTTACTGTATAAGTTGCTTCATAGGATAATTTCTATTATTAAATCGAATTGCGTTGCATGTATTTGTGTATACTATACAGGATATTCTTTAGGCTTTTACCGCTAAATGGTGTCAATATAGGTTCATGAATATTTTGTTAAAATATTATATCATAAATATGAAATAATAATAAATTGCTTTTTATCTGATATAGCGTAGAAATTATGATTTGTGATATTTTCCTCGACTCCATTTAAAATTATTGGTCATTCTTAGGAATAGAAAATTGAAATTGATAAAAAATTGTATCTATCATATTAGAAATTTCTTTTTTTCTTCAATCGTCAATAGTTATAGTATCTGCTTGTATAAGCTGTTGGCAATGCATACAAATTAAAAGCTACGATTATAAATTACTATATAATTTGGAGTATTTTAGTAATTCTTGTACTGATCAACTAGTTTTTAAATTGCCTCTAATTGGATGATGAAATTCAATGATATTGTGTATTTCTGGTATATAGAGTAGTAGTACATGTGGAGAGAATATTTCTTGCACTGCAGCAGGATGAGATATTTTACTATTATTAATGTAGCGTTGAACGATTAAAAGGTAGAAAATTTCTTTCATTTTAATAAATGCATTACGAATACTGTACATTAATCTCTAACACGTATTCACTATAATTCAACAAATTTTTCTAAAGTTCTTGATAAATAAATATCCGATAATGCAATGTTTGGTGATTTAGGAAAAAGTCGGTCCTCTTGAACCTGTTCATTAATGCTTAACCTTTTGCACTCGAGGACTTTTTCGGTGGGGCGTAGCAGCTACTCCGGATGATTTAGCGTATACGTGACGCGTGTCTTACAGCTAGCGTAAAATGATTTTATATAGAAATTAACTTACAACAAAAAATTATATTCTAATAATTTATCTATATTTACATGTTTGGAAATATGATTTTGTAATATTAATTTCTGTATTCTTTTTATCATAATTTATAAAGCATTCACCAAGATGCATTCTTCAATATAATTGATCTCATTTTTCAACAGTTCAAAATCAAGTTCATCTTCATTTCAGCGAATTTCACTTCCGAAAACCATTTTGTAAGGGTTTCTAAACTATGATACCTTTGCCATGATCGTCGAATCCAAACTAACTTTGCAGACGTTGTCAGAACCACAGTTTCGGAGGCATATGGGATTAAATATTTTATCTCCATTTGAAAGTCTAACACTTTACACTTCCTAACAAAGAACATAAAGAACTAAGGAACCAATTTACCAACCAATATTGCACTCTCATCAATCGCAGATGTTGAAATCTAACATAAACAGGGACTGTCGCTTCTCGCTCGCCACTGGATTTGCAGCATAGAACACCGTGGTGAGTGAGAGTCACCTTTCGAGTGCAAAGGGTTAATAGTGTTCCTTCAACTATTGCATCGAATGAAAAGCCAATAACGTTAATTCGTATTTTTAAACCTTTAACGCAGTGTTTGTTAAAGCGGTAACTCTATGGAACCTTTTGCCATGTTGCGAAAAATTTACTTCTACTATAACACGTTTTGTTAGGAAGTCCAACATTATCTCTGGATATGCAGTTACGTATGACACATAGTATTGTGATATTCTGAAAGCTATAAAATTCTTTCATGTTTAGTAACTTCACCTTGAATTATAATTTTATATTGAATTATCACTTTAAATATTACATTCAAGGTAATGTTACTAAACATGAAAGAATTTTATAGCTTCAAGTATATCACAATACTCTGTGTCATACGTAACTGCATATCCAGAGATAATGGAGGCCTTCCTAACAAAACGTGTTACAGTAGAGGTAAACTTTGGGCAGTATGATAAAAAATTCTTTCTGATGTAAGATTACCATACTGAAATATCTAAATTAAAATTTAAATACGATCTACTAAATCTTAAAAATTTTTGTTCATAGAGCTTGAAAATTCTGTCATTATACGATAGAAAAATTTAATAAATAAATCAGAATTATATTGAACTCAAACCATCATATTATTATCTACTAATCGTAGAAATTTTAATCCTTTGCGGTCGGATGTCGTCACTTGGTAGTACGATTAGAAAAATATGTCGATCACAAGGAGTTAATCCTTAATTACAAATATCTGTATTATAAACATTGCCATAAACGAATAGTTTTTCTGATTATTTGACTATCTTATTTATGTATCACGTTATTGTGTTATAAAACTTAATATACTATTTTGTTCAGGGAAATATATTTGTCTGTCAAATTTTTGACAATTAAAATATTTAATAATAGAACTATTAAAGCTTAATTATTCAAATTCTCTACTATATTTTGATAATAAAATAATAATTTAAACTTCTCTAAGAAACATTATTTACAGTAGCATTTATCATTACTCTAGCATTTATGAACGAATTATTTAGGTTGAAGCATATTACTTTGCGTATCACTTAATAGTATTTTTATATGATTACAAAAATGTTACATTATAAGAACGAAACGTAAAACTTCAGAAAGAAGTAGTTTTGTAATAGAGGAACCGTACAAATACTTTTTGCAACAACTGTATCTACTTAAGAATTAAAGTAACGTTTTACAGTTTGCCAAAAGTATTTAAACAAAGATAAATACCGAAAATAATTCTCAATTGCTTTTACATTATGATACGTAGTTTATTTCGAATTATTGGTGCCATCGTTATTACCACATATGACACAATAATGAAGTGAAGCAATTTCTGAATGTAGCATTCTCATATAGTGTCTTATCAAAGTACATTTTCATTTATTCTCGTCAAAGAGCATTCTGGAATAGTTGAAATGATCCGATGTGATCGCTAGAGTTTTCAGAAATCTGTGTCTCTCGCTCCAAATATAGTAAAAGCTTTTACGTGAACCAGGAGTTTCCGAAAGATAAATTTGATCGTAACAGTTCAATAATCGAAAAGTAGAACCTGAAGTACATTTCGTAACGGTGCTTAATTTCGTCGATTCCATGTTGGTACCTATTCCTTTCGGAAAAAGGCATGTTAAGGACGACATTGGTTAGATACGCTGATTGATAATTGGAATTGTTGAGTATCAGCTAATCAGCGCGTATCCAGCTAGAATCATCACAAGGACGTACTGGAATTTTAGAACATAGCGGAGCAGTCGACGAGCCATCTCATGGCATGATTTTAATTAATATCTTGTTGTACGTTTGTATTTATTTAATAGACAGATGATTATTATAAGAACAATCACAGGAGAATTTATTATGCATACATCTCCATTTTCATTCGCCAGTTGGCCAATTTATTTTCGTGTCAATGTTGCACAAGTGATCGATCTATCAATCCATTGGCATTCAAACATCATTACCACGTGCTTTGAATCTCATACGATGTGTATGCACGAGCCAGACAATGCGTTGGCGTTAAAAAGTGCAAGTGCACGACGTGTTACCGTTGTCTACGACTTAGATCGCTTAGAAACGTTTTACCTTACAAGCAATTGCTTCTGTATCGCCGTTTATTGACACGTAACCAGTGCAGCTATTACGGTAAAACAGCGTAAGGACTGAATACTTTTTCTCATGCTGAATATTTTCATACGCAAATTTAATCGTTCATTCCTTCACTTTGTAATTGAGATATATTAACGTCCAAAGATTTAAGATTACTTATTTGAAAAATAATGGATTGGAGAATGGAAGATGTGATCATAATGAAATTGTTTGACAAATTGTTACCTACAAAAAGATACAAATGGATCATTGAAAGTTTATATGATAGATTTGAATTAATAAACTAATATATTAATCAGATAATGGAATACCTTACAGTATCTATTTTAAAAAGGAATAGTAAGGATAAAGAGTGAAGGAGAAGTAGTATGAAGCAAATAGTATTATATGATTACATTATTGATGTATATATATTTCAAGAAGAATAATATCACTAATAATAGTAAAAGACGAAATATATTATACACGTAATATTAATGTAATATCTTTTTAATTAGGTACTTATGTCTCATATTCTATCTGCTACTAAGTTGTACTAATCTTTTAACATAATATGGTATACTGTATTGAATTACTTTCTGTTTGTACGTTAAAGCATTTGAATTTTAATTTCTTTAATCATATATATTTTGTCCTTTAGTTTTGTTACTATTTTATGGTTTTAAAGTGTTTTCTACTTAAGTCTAACAATTAGTATACTACGCCTCTCCTATGTTATTATATGTACACCATAAAAATAATCTACATAATATCAATTTTATATCAAAGTAACGATAAAAATATACCGTGCAGTTGAAACAAATGTATTAGGCATATAGATTGCTATTTACATGATATTTCTTTCATATGTGCAGTGTACTAGATACAATTTGCGCAACAAATAGAGTGACGGAATATCTAGTACAATTTCTACAGTATGGAAAGAAACTTTGCAACAAAGCACGGTTGCCAGATTTCTATCAAAGTCCCTGATTAGAAACAGTGTTCGCGTCACGTTTGTTTACAAGTCCTTCAAGGTTGAGTGAATTCATTAGACGAGTTCAAGAAATAGCGTCAATATTACGACTTAAAAAATTTTTTTATTGCTAATCTAATGATATATATATATCATTCTGTAACATATTTAGATAATAAGATAGTCGATAATAAGATAATAACAGGGAAGTTCAAATGTAATTAACTTTAATTTGTATTATAAGGTATATTAGATAAAATCTAGCATTATATATAGTATCATCTGTATATAATACAATTATAATGATATAATTTATTAACTGTAGTAATCTATAATATATTTAAATACATTCGTATTGCAATATATAAGATCAAATGCAATCATTAAGTTATACTTCAAAATAACTAGTTACAAAATAGAGTATATAATTTTTTTATCGAATATTTTTTCACATATTTTTATATTAAGTTAATATATTAATCTCAATTTTATCTTCTATTAATTTTTTATTGAATTGTTTTGAATCTTTAATAAGACTTGTATAAGCTAGAATTTTCTTTTTAAATCTTAAAAATTGTTGTTCGTTCTACAAACATTAATTTTACTCCTATATCTTCATTTATCTTAATTCAATAATATTCACTAGATAACTATTATTTTATTAATATTCCCTTCACGTTTTATGAATATTCATATATTCTAACGAATAGGTATGTGTTTACTTATTATGTATCGCATTCTTGTGTTTCTTTTGGTTACATATTCTTTATGTTCATTGCTTCTATACAATTTCAATTATTAAAAAGGAGTACTTTTTGTAACTTAATTCAACAAAAATGTTTATAAATAGTAAATATACCAGTGCAAGTACATAGGTGCATTAACAATTAGTAAATCATGAAACTATAATAATTTACTTCCTAATAATTAATTAGATAAATTTCAACTAGACTGAATTAACTAGATAAACTAAATTACCTCAGGATAAGATATCGAAAGTAACGTAACAAGCACCTAAATATCAGAAACAGAAAGACATCGTGAACCACCGGTGAACCAGTTTCCATGAGTGTGACAAATACTCATTCCCCTTTTGAAAGAAGAAAAGAATTCCCCTTTTTCAAGAAACGTTGTTAGATTGACCCACACCACAAATGAACTCCTCAGATAATCGAGAATCCTCGATGCGTGTTTACACGCACATTTACGAGCTAACAGCCCACTGTTACCAAAGGGACTGATGTCCTTGGCACGGTGTCATTGCATAATAATGCCCTAGACTAGAGTAACGCATTGGCAGCGAGGGACAGAGAATCCAGATATGAGAGGAATAGCAGACCATGCAAAGTATATCTAGTGTTCTGGCACATCATGCTAATGTTCTATTTTGCATACGCTACTCGTGCAGTTTCAGCCAGGGTTAATGCCGCGCCACTCATTTTATGTCAGTCGAGATAGCACATGACGAAGATTTGCTTTCGTAAGTCGTTCAACTAGAGGGGTTACACGATGTTACCGGACAGATAGAGGAAAATAATTGCTTTAGATTTATAGGCTTTAAAGGTTCAATGGCGAGTTTCTGTGAAGAAGAGCGAATAGCGCGAAGGGTGAATATTTTTTTACATACATAAGTTAATGGATAGTTTTAGTTAAATCATTGTTAAGGTATTATTAACTGGGCAATTATGTAAAAAGCCGATGCGTTAATTTCCATCATTTTCCATGATTTTTAAATATGTTGTAAAAATCGACGTCTTTGACAAATTTTCCTGATACACACGTTACTGCCGCATTCTCTTAATTTTTAAAATATTAGTAAAAAACTGCTGGTACCACTATAATAAATTCTGCCCATATGTGTCTATCTACGATATAGCCACAAGCATGGCCGATACGTTTGTCGCCTCGCTTAATCTCCGTTTATATGAGCTATAAACAAAAGATAAAAATTAGGTTTGGGTTAAGCCGGCGGTTGGTGATCAATACTGATGCATGCGTTGTCGTAAATGTACAATTATAGACAAAATTCACTGTAGTGATACCAACATTTTTGTAATATGTAACATGTATAGAGAAAAGTTGTTAAAACTGTTGATTTTTATAAGATATTAAAAAATCATAGAAATCGAGAACACATCGGCTTTCTAAATAATTGCCGGAATTTTTTGTTATCGATTTATTGCTTTGAACTGTTAGAAATTTATTTTTATTAATAGTTTAGAGTTTTATACGAAATTAACTGCCCATAGTATCAGTACATCCATTTAATATCCAAAGAAATTTCACTTTTGAATTTCTTAAAAATATTTCGATTTATATTTAAAAAAACCTTTTATTTAGTTTAAAATTTGCATAACGAAATAGAAGTGTTAGTAAGTAATTTAGAATTTTTTCAAAACTTTATAAAACTTCAAGTATTAAAAAAATGTGATGTATATAAAATGGATCTAAGAAAATGTGGTAATATATATATACTTCATAGGCTATTAACACTATTTTTTCGACTATTTTTAACGCTTTTTTTTCGTGGCGGAAACCTTCATAGGCGCCCCACGTCCTCCGGAGAGAGGGCGCCGGGTAGCGTCGGATTGCGACTACTAAGAGCTATGAAAGTTTTATTTACCTCTAATAGTCAATAAATTCATTACACGAATAAAACTTAATATATTATATATACTCGTTATGCATATAAATAATATTTATGCTATTCTTAACTAGACCATATATAGTAACACAGTTTACAATTAAATTTTTCTTTTCATTGCGAACATAATTACGATGCATCAAACTAATAATTGCATAGTCTCCGAATACTAAAGTTATTCTCTTTACCATCATTGCCATTTCAACAACCACATTTCGTATCTATCTAATTAATTGATTCTCATTAACAACGACTTGACAACTTGATAATCCGAAACTCTCTCACTCCAGATTCGACGTTGATAAAACCTTCACTGACATCAAATGGTACCGATAGTCAATTTTTTCTCGTAACCGGATCTAGCTTTAACGTGGTCCAATCATCAAGCAGCCGGCAAATTAGTCAGAACTCGAATCGAGCTCATCTAAAAATTAGAATTCTAGGTTGAAGCGCAAAGATTTACCGCGGCAGTCAGCCAATTTAAGTGGAAATTCGAACGGACAAACGAATGACCGAGTGAAACTGGTCTCAAAGGGAATTGCCAGAGAGGCAAATTAGTTGAGCAGGAAGCAAGCCTCCTTGTAGACGTCTTGTTAAGATCAGTCTCACTTTCTCATACCCTTCTCTTTTTCACTGAGGGAACTGCAATGAAACGTATAATTAATAGCCTGTTGAACGTGACAACCTTGTGATAATCATTTTGCGCGAAACGATCATTCTCGCTTATAAAAGCATATGAATCGAGAACTGTTCCTTTTCATTTTCATCTACTTCTTCATCCAAGTGTTCGACAGATGTTGTTTCATCGAGGCAAATTGAAAATAAAAATCACGATCGTGTCATTTCAATTACGTTGTGTATTTCTGTCATTAAGTTAATAGATATTAATTGATTATAGGTACTGATTGAGACGATAGTAAATCGAATAAGTAACATATACTATAATTATATAAGTTAATTTTATTGCAAAAATTCAAGAGGAAGGGATTTAATATAATGTATAAATTTGATAATGATCGACAAATATCGAAAAAATAGAATTTGTAAAAGTCAGAAGTTCGCATAAAGGATAATATATGGATAGTAAATTAGTACTCAAAATCTTGTATTTATTTGGAAAATAAGAATTGATTAACAATAAATTATTTATAAATTAATTAATAACAAATTCAAACTGTTTAAGTCTTCAATAAACGACTGTCATATAGAATAAAAAATAATTAAATAGTCGAGGAATTAATTAATTTTTCGTTAAAATATTCCATAAAATAGGATTTGAATACATGTTTCAAAAATTCGGAAAGTCAAAATTTAGAATTGAAAAAATTAGAAATTAAACATGAAATTAAGCAAGTGATATTATGTTAAAAAATAATAAAAAATGAGTATACTAGTCAACCTTTAACAATATTTCGTTCTACAAGAGTGATTTTTTTTATAGTAGAAAATGATTGAACATTCAAAGATTACATATGTTTATCTTTTGTATACATACTTAAAAGATAGATTTTCTATTTCTAGTAAAAGAATTCGATAGCCATTAATTGATTTTTTAATATTTAACTCACGTAATTTGATACGTAGTTGATAGTGTTGATTGAGAATTGAATTATGTTATGAAAAATTGACACAAATAATAATGTAACATAAAGGTTGGTTAGCATAGGTTGACTTAAGTGATCAAGATTGATACTTTCCTGTAAACGTTGTCCTTACACATTTGTGTCAGTAGAGCAAACTAGTCAATTTCAGTTATTTTAGATTGAATGATTTATTACATACAAGCAACGGCGAATTTAACGACAAAATTTAACCTACAGGATAGTGTTTTAAATTTAACATACTCATTCAAGGTATTTATGATTATATGTGACATTTTAATTAATTTATGATCTATATGAAATGTATAATCTAAATTTCTAATTGTATATGTATAAGTAACTTTACTTATAATTGTTTTATGGAGTTCTTTACGTGTATTGAATGTTTATATAATTATTTAAGTAATTCAATTAAATTTTATTGCTTTATGAAATTAGTGAAAGCCATAGACAGATTTGTCGGGAAGAAGATAAGGGATGTTTGAAGTGTATCAGATATAACAATTTCGTAATTGTATTACTCTTGATTATCAAAGATAATTGTAGCCTTGTTGACAACCTTGTTGATAAACATAATTTGTGAAAATTGTTTGTAATTAATTAATTAATTAACAAATTATAAAACACCGATACCTAGTATATGTATTATAAATGCCGTTATCACGTATACATATACATGAGAAAGTATTTCAGTTTTCTTTGAATTTGTAATCTGAAGATGACAAAAACGATGTAATTATGTTTTATGACTATTTCCCACCAGATTTTTAGATTTTTTCGAAACGTTCTTTAGATTCTGTCGAAATAGAAAGAACTAAGATTGTCCTTCACATTTTTAATCAAGAGTATGATATGTATAATATAATATAGATTTCATAGATTCATACCTTTCACTTTACGATACTATTTACGAACTTTATTTATCTTTGTTTTAAATTTTAGTGTATTGCCACTTTTTCATAAAAGCACTTAAAAGATACATTTCTATTTTTAACGATTAATAAAAAAGAATTTTTCCCATAATCCAAAACAACGTCGGTATTGGAAAAATTTCCGGACACTATATGTTCGGTTCATTTATATAGAAAATATTTCAGCTTTAGTAACTAACTCAAGTACTATAAAAGAACGACGACGTTCTATTCCAAGAAAGGTCCTCCCCTCGTTTCCCGCCGTTCCTTTTTCTTCACCCGTTTGATTACCGCGTTATAGTGTTTTGCTACCGTCGTTCAGCCACAAACTCGATTTGCAGGCGTTGTTCGTTCGAACAGCAGATTGAATTTCGATGGCATCTCGGCGTGACAAGTGCGAAATATTGTTATTTCACATACCATATGTCGTTCCTTCTGCACGTTATCGAACGCTCTCATAGAACTATGTAATAACTATAGCCCAACGTTTTTATCCTCAACTTTCACTTTCATGTCTTTTTATAATATTTTTAAAGTATCTGTAATCCCTGGGTTCTCTTGCACAGCAATTTATCGATCAATAATATTAATAAATCGACACGTTAGAAGTTATATATGTAGAGACAGGCTCCCCTTTTATAATTTTGCAATTTTATGTCGTATGAGATAATCAGATAATTTATAATTTGTAAAATTTCATTCATTCATTATTACCGGATTTGTTACTATTAGACAAGAAAATTTATTAGTATCTACTAATAACTCACAATACATAATTTATGAAATGTCACTAATAATATTAATTATGCAAAAAAAAACAGGTCATTGAATTACATAATACCATACAAAACATGCAATATTCGTCATTCTTGTTGTAAAATTTAAAAGCGAAATGCAATTCTAAGAATAAAGTTTATTAAACTTTGAGGTGTTATATACTTATATCCCCGTTTATAAGTATTAAAACACTTAAGAAAACGTAAATAAATCCGGGAAATGATTAAGAAATTATTTAAACCTTTAAGTATGATCATTTCATTTGAAACATTAAACTATAAAAAACTCGTATATTGAATGTCATAATAATCTCATCAATGTAGTATAACAAAATTAATTTTCTTCTTGTCTATGTATATATGTTCCGTATATTGATTATGATTTTGATCGATTTTGACCTGCATGTTACCATGGTATTTGTTATTATTTGACTTCATGCATGTTATAGATGATTTTCTTCGATATGGTATGCTAATAAATTAAATAATACTATATATACCTGGTTATTCTCACACATTTTGAAGAATATTTCGGATAACCGATGATAATTGAAGGCATTGCTGCAATAAGAAGGCAACTTCACTTTCCAGTAATTTGGATAAACTAAAGAAGACCAACTCAAAGTCAATTAAAAATAATAAACTTTTACATTTTTTAAATATAAATCTTTTAAATATACCTTCCTTCCTCTTCCAATAAAAACAATTTAGGTATAGAAATAAATTTAATGCCTTTACATTGAAGCAGTTATACAATCCATGACAAAACTGTAAGACATGTAACAATATGATAAGAAATTGTATTTCACTGAAGTTAGTGTGTTCTTTGTATGGTATATTACTCTGTAGTTCCATGCCATGTTCTTGTAGCTACGACAAAACTATGATTGACAGCTTCCTTCAAACAGGCAAAGTGACAGGCAGTGCGCGTTTCGATGTCAAATACGCAGTATTAAGCGTATAATATTAAAAATAATAATTATCGTGTTATATTTTTGTTTATATAAAATGTTCCAGGGAAGAAAGCTAAACGAAATTGAAATTAATTTAACTAATAATGTAAAAAATAAAAATTATTCGACTGTAAAGATTTCTGAAATATTAAGAAGAAGTTGGTGTGTAGTGTATAATTATTTAGAATATAGTGCAAATTACATTAAGAAACATTGCGATAATCGCCCAAGAGCGACAAATTCAGCAGAAAGCCTACGAACGCAATGAAAGCTTATTTTGCAAGTCAAAAAATAAGTAGGTGTTTTGTCATAGGCCGTAAAGTTCCGGGAATAGACATTATTGACAATTCTTTGGGGATATTAACTAGACAAGTAGCATATTCTGTAGGACAGAGATTCAACAGTATAGATTAAAAATATGCTTGGAAAAGTACAATAGTTTGTATTTGTACCGGTAGTGTAAAACAATTTGTTCCTGTACAAAAAAAGAGTGAGAATGCTTAGTACCAATAAAGGTTAAAAGTAACGTTTATAAATTGACCTCTTTTTATGAAAAATACCTGCAGTGGATGTTTTCATGTACACATACATATATATGTATAATACTTATTTTTGTAAGTGCTGAAACCGTAAATGACAACTCTTCGTGGAAGAAATCTTCTTGAAGCAAACAATAAGCCTTTGTATACAGGAAGGAAAATTTCTTTCTCACAACACAGGTGTGTATGATTTTATAATCTAGCGTTTTATAGTTTCGTCACGGAATGTAAGTAAATTTTAAATTGAAGTATTTTCTTACTGTTTGGATCTTATGTTATTTAATATAAGTTTGGGGTTGATATTTAACAGATTCACACAGATTCTATTTTACTTTCTATACTTCACCACCTCGTACAAAACGTCTGAACACACCAAATACACTTAGATAATTAACACGTGGTCGACTCCTAAGACAAAAGAGCGTCGTTAAAAGTCGTACCAACTTAGCTTGTAGGAACTAGCGATCATACCAACTTAACATTTCTTAACATCTTAAAGTACCGATCTTAACATTTCTAAAACGGAGCGTGGATATAACATCGAAAAACATTAATAACTGTTATTTTCACTTTTTAGTTAAAAGTGAAAAACTAAGACTGGTCGAGGCACAAAGTAAATAATAGATTTAGAATTACTGAATTTTAGTCTCTACATTTAATAGATATTAAAGCTATTATTGGTTCCTATTATCCTATTATAAATCCTTATTGGTTCAAACTCCCCAATTTGTCATTTGTGCGGCATAATGTACATACAGGGTGACGTGATGATCGTAGCACAACCGGAGGTGATTCTACGTGAAAAAATGAGAAAAAAATGTGGTATAACATTTTTTCATCCGAAGTTTCTTGTTCCAGAAATCCGACTTTAAAGAATCTACAAATATATCTTAACTTGGCTAATTCCGGACTGAGCAAGAGTAAGTAATCAACAGGGGTTAAATTACATTTGAAAATAAGTAAAAAGTGTAGAATAAAATTTTGTTATAGGATGCTCCACTTTTGAGAAAAATAAATTTGAGAATGTATCATGCCCATATACTAGACCAGTTCGTAATTAAAGATGTTTAAACTCTATTTTCTTGAAAATGGAACCTTAAATAAAAAAATTTTATTTTACATTTTTGATTTGTTTTCACATGTGTTATAACTTTCTATATATAGTCGCTACTTAGTCAAGTTAAAATATGTTTCACAAATTTTCAAACTCAATTTTCTCAAAAATGAGGCGTCATATGAAAGAATTTCCTTGTATATTTTCGACATATTTTTTCACGTAGAATCACCTCTTGTCTGACCATACTACTATTATCGCCCCACCCTGTATACGTACATGTATATGGCATAATATTGTAGCGATACAAGTGAAATTTTACATATAGTACTAATTCGATGACCAAGAGCTACAGTTTGTAGTTTGTTTGTATGTTTCTTTATGCGTTATTACTCATTTGTTCACAGCGAATAGAATTTTATTAGAATATAAATTTATAGGCGACAAGAAAAAACTGAAACATCTTGTGAAATACTTTTTTCCCTTCTGTCGTTAACTTGTCAAGTTTTTCATCCTTGTTATTACGTTTTTTGCATCGAGCATATAATAACAAATCGTTCCTCTTGTTTTTTTTGAGCTGAACATAAATTGCGCCGCAACTTTAACACTGTTCTTTCAACGTTAGAAAAAGTTAAAAGCGACCAAGTGTATGACGACGTGTTTTTTTCATCATACGCCATACGCCATGCACGCGTTTACTTTTGTAACTTCTTTTTGCTTTTTGCTGCATGTGACGCGCTTTATCGCGTGATTGTTTTTCCTCCGTTTTTCTCGATTTTTCGTTACACGTTATCGAACGACTTCTTTGAAATATCCGCCAGGCTTCTCTCGGTTTTATGGGCGCAGTTGTTTATTAGAACGAAGATTAAGAGCTTAATGGGAAGATGATATCTGTAAAATTTTTTAAATTTTTCGAAACTTTTGGTGTTCTACTATTTTAATGAGAGGTATCACTATTATTATTGAAATACTTTATTTGATTTAATAAAGAAAACCGGGTTCACATGGTTCATGAAAGTTTTTCCCTTTTATTTTTTTAAATATTAATTCTTTAAACATTTTCTAAATTTTGTTCTTATGCTTGCTTTTTTGCTTTTGTATTTGGTAATGGCTTTATGAGATTATATTTTAATGAATATTTAAATTACGACAATTCTGATTTAATCATACCCTCATCTTTGAAATACATTTCACATGTATTTGAATATTATTATATATTATATAACTATAACACAATTAAATTTTTACTTTGACTTTCTAGATGAAATAGGTGAGACATGAAATTGAAAGCTCTCGTTATGCACTTATAATACGAATTTTTAGATATATTATAGATTACATTTTTATTAATTAGCTGTTCGACGAGAAAATCTAATCTAAACTGACTATTTTCTATAAAATGCGAGTGATATCATATCATACGGTTATAATTATCTTTCCCTTATTATTCATTATTATGTTGATAGCCATTTATATCTGCTAATATAAATCTGTTAAAATAAATATCTCTGATCTCGTTTACGAGTAGAGTCTCTCTCCGTTTCAAAAGGAAGAAAGTTACTTATTAGTCCTTATAAAACAAAAGTATTGATCAGAACCTTTTATGAGATTAAAGGGAGCTGTATTTTGTAGAATAAAGTATTTGTCCTTCTCCTTTAAAAAATAATTACATTACACCTTGCTATTTACTATATCATTTGTCAAATTAGAAGAATTAACTTTATTGTTTTTCAGTAGCTGTCGTTTATAATTTTAGAATTAGTTCATCTTGTTAAACCGTTATCTCAACATTAATAAAATGCATTTTAAATAAAAATCCTATAACATTAAATCTATAATATATAATACTATATCATCGTACAGAAATCAAGCTGCACAGCTATTTAAATAAAGCTGTTCATTGTATCGCCTTCTAGCCATTAATCTTAACTGATGTGTTATACAGCAGCAATGTTGCACAACCATTAAAAAACAATCATAAAAATACGCATGTTCTTATCTCTCTGAAATCGACACGTGTCGAAGGTTTGCCATAAATCAGTTTTACCAATAAGGTCGGTCATTCTCATTTATTTTTATACAAAACTTAGTGAGTTTGTAAAGAAGATATAATAAAATACAAAATTTGACACCAGTTTTGCTAAAAATAAATACATTTGTCATTTAATTAATCGATAACTTGCTAAAGTACATATAATGTTGCGTATGCGCATCATTAAGTATAATAGGTAAGACAAATTAAGACAGAAAATATGAAGCAATACTCCTTTTTTCAATTTTGGAAGGTACTACAGTGACTGATGAAAATATTCTGAACATTTACCATAGAAATTTTTCACGTGTATATTGTGTATGTTATAGAACAATTTGGAAAATTTCATTAACAACGTAATGTGACAGAATTATCATGATTGGTAAAATTTAAAGCTAATCTGAAAACGTATATAGAGATCACAAGACGTTTGTTGCAAACATATATTTAATAAAAAATTATTATACAGCGTTAATAATAGGTAATAGATAAATATTAAATATAAATCTCACTGAATTTGTAGGTTTATTAACATAATGGATAATTGAACGTTTAAACACTTTCACAGTTTCTGCGAAATATACATTTGTACTAAATATCTTTATTCTACATTTTCAGATTTATTTCAAATTTTACCGATATGTTCACGATAGTCGAGTGTCATAAGATTGCTAATGAAATTTCAAAATGTTACTGAAAGATATTTATGTATATTTCGAATACTTTCATGAACGTGTGTATAATACACGTATATTCTTAAAATAAAATGTTCCATGTCAATAATCTTCTACTCTTACTGAAATTTGTTCTCCCAAACACATTTCTGTTGATTTCTTTGTAACGTCAAATTAGTAAAAATAAATATTCTTCATTTTTTCCTCTCCTTTTACGATTGATCTTTTTGTTCAGAACAGCACATTCATATCAATCACACTGTACTCATTATCTCGCTCTGATATTATTGAAAATGAACGTGTAGTCAAGCTATCACAAAATTTAACTCAATTTGCATAAAATCAATACATCTCACATTTTTGACCGAACTTTTTTTCTTCCTTATTCTCCGCTCTTTATTTTTTCTGTCTTTCGTCTGTTTTGGTCAAACGCCTTGGATTTCCTCCAAGTTTTCTTTTCTTGCCTTCGTTATCGCGATTTTCATTTTTTATTATTTTACTTACGACTAATCGCGTGATGACCCTCGATTCGATCAAACGAGATCGTAATTTCTGTCGATTCCCTCTCGCTTCACTGACAATCCCGACGTGAAAAAGTGATTGCTAGCCGATTTATAACCGCTTATTTTTTTTGGTTCCAACCTATCGTCACAATTTCATTAGTTCAAGCTAAGGGTAAATAGCGGCTAGCAAATTGACAATGGAAAGCTTCAGTTCCTAACATGGTCTACTGCGGCTTTCGATCTAAATTTAGTTCAAGGAAGTTGAAATAATTGAGTGTTTTACATTGATGAATAGAAAAAATAGAAAATTAATTATTTTAATCTACATTTAGTGTGATAAATTTTAATGATAAAAGATAATTGGGGATATCCTAGTTTCAAAGCGGGAAATTAGATCCAATGGTTAATGATTTTTAATAAGCTGAAATAATTCATAGTTTTGTAGTAATAAATTCCCCAAAGAAGAAGATAATAATTATATGTACATATGTATATAATGTTCAAATTTCGATTATTCAGGGATCGATTCTGAAGTCTGAAAATCGAGTTTATTGTGACAATATTTAAATAAAATACAGGAGTAAATAACAATTAATAATTAACAACGATTAATAACAGTAATAATTAAATAAACAACAACCAATTAATAACAGTAAACAATAAATAATAAGTTCTGTGTAGTATCTACCTGAAAATCGAGAATCTATTTTCAACGTCCTGAGCTACCGATCTTTCTCCGTCAATTTTCAATGTTTTAAATAATTACTCTTTCTTCTATGATCTTGTCTATCTCTGATGTTGCTCCCTGTCCGTCCGTTTGGAAACGTGTGTCTCTCGAAAATGGCTGTCCGTAAAACAAAGAAAGTCGTTCTGTCCGTGAAACAAAAAAAAGTCGTGCTGTCCGTGTTTGAACACCTAGAGAGTTTTACATGTATATATAATGTATGTAGTATCGGACCCGGAGGAACTCCCAAAATGTAGTGACAATCCCGGACGAACCCCCAAGAACGTACTGATATTAGTAATTTATTTAAAGTAAATGGATTGTACAGGTGTTAATTTGACAGAAAAACGATGATTGTTTAACAAGAACTAAAAACTAATAATTCAAACAACTCAATGGTTCATTTTCAACTCTCAAACGAACCACACTCTCTCGACAACGCAAGCCACACTCTCTCGACAACGCAACTCACAGTCTCTCTGACCTCTCGATGCACACTCTTTGACTTCTCATCTAACACTCCCTAATTTGTCTTTCTCCCATAGCGTTCTTTTGTCCCTTGTCCTATCCCCACCACGCACGTGCTCCTCAACCGCTCGCGGTCAAAGTCACGTAGACCCTTTCCACGAAACGATAATAATTGCAATTCGATCTGAAGAAGGACAGACGACATACTTCGGCTTTCTCGCGACTTTGTTTATAGTTCGCTATCTCTCTGGCCTGTTCCCCGATACTACATGTATATGTATATATAATAAATATGTACATATATTGTTAGAGGCGCAGGATTGATTGGAAATAATTAATGAAAGACACATTTAACACACATGGTAATAGCATCTAATAGATAATATTTATAATAATTGTAATGAAAAAAGAGAGTATAATATATCCATCCGATGGATAAGCCGATGTGAATATATCAACGAAGTAAAAATAGTATTGTGAAAATGAAATCACAAGGTGGAATGAGAAGTGAGCAGCAGGTTCAAATTCCAACATACATATTATACACATATCTAAGAATATTTAATGTTAATTTTATATTTGTATTGTTACATTACATTGTAAGTCAAATTATCGAAATTTGTTGGAAAATAAATTTAAAGAACTTATAAAATAGTAAATCATTCCAAATTTCGAATTCTTTTCTAGGAACTATTGTGTAGCCGTGTAGTGTAATGTGATCGTACGAAATGACTAGCAGTGAATAGACTACAAATATCTATGCACATTTATATACTTGCGAACATAAAAGATGGAATCTTTTTTTTTTTTTATTAACGTGAAGGAAATCCGCACGGACACCAGGCCGCTTTTGGGGAAAGTGGCGTGGTAGTGCCGGACTCCAACCTACTAAAACCTCCACGACGACCGTCTCGGCTGCGATCGAGAGGGGCCCGGGAACCGGTGCGACGACACACCGGGCCCCCCTCCGCAAAAGATGGAATCTAAATAAAGATTTGTTACACTTGTATTTTACTCTGCATATTGTGTGTATTCTGCGTGTTGTTGCAGCTTTAAGGTTTCCATAGTGTTTCGTTTCATTTTATTTTGATACAATTTTACGATACATATGATAATTATTTTGCAATTTATCTGAATATTAAAATAAATAAAATTTCCAATATTTTTTGTATAGATTCGTTTGAATGTTTGTAATTCTATCCCGTTTGCTTTGATTTAGGTATATTTAGATTTTTGGATTTGGATAAAACTATATCTTTTATCTTGTTTCATAACCGCATATATGAGAAACAAACGCGCGATTTAATATTTTGAAAAATTGCTTATATTGGGATACGTGGATTAATGAGTATTTTATGCTTTCTATTGTTTTCTAGTTATTCTTCTAATTTTAAAAACTTGGATATTTAACAATTTTATTATAGTATTGTTGTTTGAGAAATATACGCGTGTTAATCGTTATAAATTTAAGTTTGAAGAAATTTGAGCTTCGATATTTTCTATCTGTATTGAACACAATTATTGTTCTAAATATAAAATATTTCTTCCGTAGATATTATAAATGTAATATTAATAATAAATTATATTATTTTAAAAAGATAAAATAACTTCTTAAATCTAAAAACGTGCTTGTTCCTTATTATGGCAAGTATGTACTTTTCTTATAGAATCTATTTCACAATATAAACTCAACAAACATTCATAAAAATTAATGATCACGCTTCCTAACAAAATATCGGAAATATTTGATCCTATAAAATAAAATAAAGTCCTTCTGATGTTGTCGGTTTGCTAGAGCAGTGACATAAGTAAGGAAATTAAGTTTTTCAAAAAATCAATGCTTCAAATAGAAAATTATTAATATCTCAACCATTTAACAATGTAATAAACTTTTCTTCCATATTCTAGGTTAAAGAGTTTAGGCTTTGAGTCTGTAATAAAATCTTGTTTATGTGGAAATAAAAATATTAGAAGCATGTCTTAAGAGAGATCTTAAATTGTAACATTATTCTTGAAAAGAAGTATAATATTATTTAATCGTACTTTTTGCTTGTTGTTAGTACATGGCTCATATGTGAAGATAATTTCTGTAGATATGTTAAAATTGATGATTTTTATGCTATATCGATTCTCCAGCAAACAAATGATATTTTATTAAGCTAATTGTAAATATATATACATCACATAAAATAACAAATTACTCACATAATTCAAATATAATTTTCAAATATTAAAATACGAATATTCTCAAGAAATAGTTATAACATGGTTGCTTCATGAGTACTATAAAAGTCTTTTCAGTTAGAATATGCATCTTGCTTGAATGTATGTTGAAGGACGTCGTACTTCAATTGAGATTTATTTTAATTACATGCAAATTGCACGCAGTTTGTACACAAGGAAATTTACATTTTCCACCGTGAATTTTCCAATCTCTTCTGTGAATCCTAATCTTTTTTTATTCTCGTCTACTTGCCTTAGTCCATAATGCGCAACGACTGCAGGCGACATTACGTCGCATCGATACATACGATCAAATCGCGAGTGCAATCTCTGACGAGGGCAGACAACACCCGCGACTGGTACAACTTACTGGTGCTGTAAATCATCGCATTATTGAAAAGGATATGGAACCCGCGTAATTTCTTAGTAACAAATGGAACACGTCAACCCCGATTTCGATGATATATTGCATTCATAGACGACCAAGAACGCGAGAAACACGAGAATTCAATGGCTTATGGCAAGTTTAATAATTTTGATAACCTTACGCTTTTATGTTTTGTTTAATATTCTCAGCCCGCGTTTGTTTCACGATTTTTTGAGTAACATGATTTGGACATTTTATAAATATAATTTAATTTATTACTAGAATTACTAATATAATAAGAATAAAGCTTATGAAATGAAAGCTTGTAAAGCAGTACACAATGCAGGAAAGAAATATGGCTTTATACATATGCTTAAAAAGATTAAAAGTTTTTATCTAAAATGCTATTAAAATTTATTTATTAATAAAAAAATGAATAAATAAATATTTGTTAATACTTATGAAAATATCATTAAAACATAGCACTGTGAATCTATACAATTTCTATGAGATATTATGAATGACTTCTTTTGATTACTTTGACACTTCTAGTGTTAAAATATTCCTGGCCGATAATAAATATCATCAAGTTTCTAAGGTAGGAATCTGTATAACATTTTACAATTAAGGCAAGAATAAGATTTTGTATTATTTTATTATTATTACTTAGTCCGTGCCTTCCGGCTTTGGACGAACTTTCGGTTTTATATCTCTTATACTTATTTCTCTTCTTATATATCTACCTCCCCTATTATCTACTCTATTGTATTGCACTTCCTTAAATTATTCTATCTCTAAAAGCTAAAAACTAATGACTAAAACTATTGCAACTTATGACTAAAAACTATTACCACTTTTGGTCTTTGACAATCATAAAACCAATCTGGACGTACGGAATACCACTATGGGGAACAGCAGCAAAGAGCCATATAAGCAAAATAGAGACAATCCAATCAAAAATTCTTAGAACAATAGTAAATGCCCCATGGTACGTTAGAAATGAAGATATTCGGAAGGACCTGGGAATACCAACGGTCCAGGAGGAAATTAGCAGATACGCGGAAANAGATTAAGAATAGCAACACACCCAAACCGGCTGGCTACGGAAACGATCAACACAAACATAGAAAGAAGACTAAAAAGGAAACACCCAGCAGACCTCACAAAGGATATAACATAACAAACAGAAAGAAGGTACCCCGCTGGGGGTAACCTTCCACATGCTATGTATATTTAAACTATAACATTTTGCCAAATGTCCTACTGGACAAATTGTAAAATTCACAATAAATAATATAAAAAAAAAAAACTTTTGGTCTTTTGCCTCCTTGCTGTGCTTCCTTCTTGTCGTTCCTCCCCGTCTTGTATTGCCCTTCTCTTTTCTATTATTGCTTTTAATTCCGTTAGTTCTTCTCCAGTCTCATTCAATGTTTTTTCCATGTCTTTTGATCCACCCGTTATTTCACATTCTTCTATTACGTGTCTTAGGTCTTCTTCTTTCCTTTTACATAGTCTGCATCTCTTTTCTCCCTCTTCTTTCCAGTATTCCCTCGCTTTGGTCTCGTTTCCACATCTGAATCTGGCTAGAATTTTTCTGTCCTTCCACTTCATCCTCCCTTCTAAGTACTTTGGTAGCTCTTCTTTGGTTATTTTTCTGTAATGTCTGTTATATTTGGATTCCCTTATCCTTTTCCCCCTCTCTTCTGTTTCTCTCTTCCTTCTTTCTTCTATAATTTGGTCTGTTGTCATCCCTTCTTGCTCTTCTCTTGCTTCGAATAAGATTTTGTAGTTTTCTTTCAAATACCATGTTTTATATCATTAATTATTATTAACTGAAATTAATATGGAAAAATCTCTTTCCCTCTTAATCATTCATAACACTAATTAATAAAGCTGTTGTCATAATGAAATATTCTTACGTATGTTTTCACATCGCATCCTATTTTGTAATAAGATTCTTTTATCGTCCATAATTTTTATATCAGTGTATTTTTATATACAATTATCTTGTAATTAATAGTATACGACATGTACATCTGGTGAAATCGAGCTCTATATATATGTCCTGTACTAGACGCTTTTAAATATCTATCTTCTGGAGGAAGTCATTTTTTAACTGGTTCAGAACGGACATACATATCATACATGTTTAATAATTCGAATATTTCGCGGACGGATTAACATTTTTCAGTGATTAAGGTATCGTGTAAACTAGGATTTCAGATATTATAGATATATTTTGATACATGCGCATATATACAAGAGTACATCGTTATTTATTTCCATGACTTGTGATTTTTAAATTTGGAACTACCTTATAGTAATGTAATAAAATTTAAAAACTTCTTTTGTTCATTACATTACTAAGAAAGAATAAAAATTTTATTGACAATTTTGGAAGAGAGCAATTTAAACAACTAAATTCTAGATGCTATAAAATTGTAAAATAAATAAAATATAAATTAAATTATTTATTATCTGTAAATTAATTAAATATTAAGAATGGAAATGCTTATACACATATATGACGTGAATCAGTTTTAATTTGATTTTTTAAAGTGTAAAATGATTATTCAAATAATAGATAATTTATAGAGGTTCATTACAAAGCAAAGATCCGGAAAAGTTTCCATTATTCTGATTTAAATAAAGAATAGTTTATCGCCGTGGTATAAACCTCCAGTTTTTCGAACTTCATAAAATTGTAAGATCTAAATGGAAGAAGAAATATTAATGAGAAAAATATTAAGTAAATGCTTAGGATCCCCTATCATATAATAATAAATATAATATTAAAAAAGAAACAGAATTCAATAATATAAATTGATGAGAAAAGATTGTAAATAAATCATTACATTAAACATTACATTGTTAGTGAATTAATAAACATTTTCCCTTGTCAAGTAGCATTGCATTAATAACTATTGTCCTTTTGTTGCCGCTAAAATATGTTTGATATTTAATCGGAAGATTGAAGATCAATCTGATCCGTTTGTCAATTTTCGAATCAGTGACTGTCAGAAAGTCTGATTGCGAGATACTTCGACGAAGAAACAGCAAAACATTATTATTACCTGTCACGCGAAACTTTGAATAATTTAGTTCATCGATTAAGTGCATTGTTTGCGTGCGTTCGGTCCGTGCAGGATGTTAAAACGGGGAAAGATAATCAAAAATAATACATATATACATAGCTGCGATTGAAGCTATAAAGATAACAGATGTTACTGAATGTCTTTCATTTAGAAATATTTATTGATGTTACGGATGCTATGTCGATGATGTATTGTTTTTATTGATACTAATTTTGGTCATCTGTATTTTTGTCACTACCACAAATGAATAGTTTCACAGGTTATTTAGTAGTTTTATTTATTACATCATTATGTTATAACATCTTACAATTGCAAATACTCAAATGCTACAACTTTTAAAATTTTCTATCAGAATATTCTAATGAAATTAAAGTCCATACTTTAAACAAGTTACTTAGAAACAAGTGATCAATAATTAAATGTTAAATATGTCAATGTTTAGAAAGCATCAAATATTTCACAAACATTTCAATGATTATTCGATATAATAATAGTGAGGCTAGCCAATTTAAAAACAAGAGAAGTGATTAATGAATGTACTTTAGTATACGAAATGAGCGATAACGAACATGCGTTGTTAGGGGATAAATGAAATATGTTACAATATAACATGTAATAAACAAATGTAATAATTAAAGTATGAATAAATCAGGAATATTTATGTCTAATAGTAGTCAGAAACTATCATAATATTTCTACGACTTTAATTTCAACGAGCATTAAACGACGACTTCAAAGAGTAATAAACTTAATTTTTTGCCACAGTCAAATTTGTATTGACAGAAATGATGAACGTTTTGAAATGGAGTTAGATGTAGTTGTAGAAGTATTATACCTTCTGACTGTTACTAGATGTAAATATTTCTGATTTGTTCCCACTTTGTACCGTAGTAACACATGTTCATTACCGCTCATTTCGTATATGCTTTTTTGTTCTTTATTATAATTCTTTAATACTGCTTCCAATGATACATGTTTATATGACATTTTTTTCTTATCCTGACTTATAAAATATACTGACAACGTATGGTCGGAAAAATTGAGACACCGTGTATATAAATCTGGTCTGCTATTGGGTAATCATAGATACCTACAATATTTATATCGTTATAATGGCATGATATTCACAATGGATATCGATGAACTTCTTGAAACATTCCGTCCCATCCGACTTCGATGCTTTTTGAATATGTCATAAAGCTCCTCAATATTTTGAACAACTTTTTCCCATCCATCTATATCGTCCTGTGATCGTCCTTAGTTTCCGAAATATTCGCTAACAATTACCGATACCAATACAGTGTATTTCTGTTTATAGTTGCACGTGTGTGGCAACGTATGCGTCAGTATTGGTTGCAGTTGCTTGACTCCTGTTTATAAACGAGGGTCGGGCGCGCTTAACGTACACAATTGAACATACGAGGTTGCAGGAAATGTTTGTTATAATTTATAACTCAATCAAAAGAGAATAACATCAATATATTGAGTATAGATGTAGGTTAGATTTTTCAAACTGGTCACCGCGAGATTCTATTTCGTAAAATGATATCAATTGTTCACTCGTCTATTATATTTTAGTAATTAATTTGTTATTACTTCACGAAACCGCGACGGTCACCGCGAAGCGGCCAGATCGAAAGATCTAGTCCGAACTTAAACTCAATATATTGATTATATTAATTTTTAATTGAATATATTGTAATATATTATATAATAATATAATAGTTATATATTATAATATATATAATATAATATATTGTAGATTATAATAGAAATTTTTTGTCATGTTCAGTTATGTGCGGGAGCTTTAAGCTCACCCCACACTCGTTTATGAATAGAAGATCGACTGTTAGCTAGGAACCAAACTGATACATATGCTGCCACAGATGCAAAATTATAAGTAAAAATACAGTGTAACAACACTGACAGATTTTTTTTTTTTTGTTTATATTATTTATTGTAAATTTTACAATTTGTCCAGTAGGACATTTGGTAAAATATTATAGTTTAAATATACATAGCATGTGGAAGGTTACCCCCAGCGGGGTACCTTCTTCGTGTTTGTTATGTTATATCCTTTGTGGCTGACAGATTTTAGCGAATGTCTTGGAAACTGAGGCCAATCACCGATTACATGTATAGGAAGAAATTGTTCAAAGTATTGATTTCTATAACATCATCAAATTCTACAAAATCATCGAAATGGAAGAGGACGGAACATTTCTACAAGTTCACCTAGAAGTCAATTACAGTCCATGTTGTTTAGCATTATAAATTAATTGAAAAAGTTTTATGCCTTTAGGATGTTTTACTATTTCCTTCTTATTTAGGGTTGACTTAATGTTATTTGAGATGTTATATCGTCTTCTTTTGTTTTCTTAACTTTAGCAATCAATTAGTATATATTCTTCAGTGATTTTTTATTCTGTTCATTTTAGTTGAAACCAGATTTTTCTATAATTACATTTAATCAAATATTTTTACAATCTCCTTCTGAATAATTACTATCTGAATAATTTTTGTATATTTATTATTATTCTTGTATTTTGAATTGTAAATCAGTAATATTGACGAAAAAGGACCCAACTCCAATGATCCTAACCTTGACCTTGATATATATTGTCAAGGACTACTCTCCTGACCAACTTCCAGAAGATTTTAGCTGTCGCTCCCTAGCGTTTATCTTTCAACTTTTATTTTAAAGAAAAACATACTTACAACGTACGCGTTGTTCGCCCGCACCACTCGCTCATAAAAATTTAGTCTACTGTCCAATCTAGTATCAATTTCATGTGCAAACGAAAGGAGTCCGATTTTCAGGCGAAAATATTTTTTCTTAAACTTCTTCACTCACTCGCTTCACTCACATATAGGATTGATATTGGGTTGGATTAGATTTTTACGAGCGAGTGGAACGAGCGAGCAACGCGTATGGTGCTTCTTTACCATACATACATACCTACCATGTATTGTTTTTTTATAGATCTTTTTTGTTAATAACTTCTTGAGGAATAAGGAGCGAGGACTAAAACCTTCTGCAGATTACTCAATAGAGTGTTCTTGACAACATGTGTCAAGGTTAAAGTAATTGGAGCTGGGTCCCCTTTTGTCAATATTTACCATGAAGTGAAACATTTATATTATATGTCTGTCCATTTCATCTGAAAACACGTAAATAACTCGAAAACTATTGATGAAACAGAAAAATGGTTGAACCAAATGTTGTACGATTTTGAGGGAGACACTTCATACTTATATTTATTTTACCTTGTAATGACCTTGTAAAGCCTTGCAAAGCTATGAACGTCATAACCTCAAAATTGTAACATCTATCTAGACCATATCTCTTCGAGCGAGCAACTTGCGCGATTCTCCTTTTTTTTTTTTATTTAATTCTTTACATTCACAATTTGTCCAATTTGGACATTTGGTAGAATTTTTTAACTGTTTGATTATCATGTGGATGGCTACCCCCAGCGGGATACCATCTTCGTGTTTGTTAGGTTATATCCATTGTGAGATCTGCTGGGTGTTTCCTTTTTAGTCTTCTTTCTATGTTTGTGTTGATCGTTTCCGTAGCCAGCCGGTTTGGGTGTGTTGCTATTCTTTTCTTGTAGTTTTCCGCGTATCTGCTAATCTCCTCCTTGATCGTTGGTATTCCCAGGTCCTTCCTATGTCCTCGTTTCTAACGTACCATAGGACGTTTACTATTGTTCCAAGAATTTTAGCTTGTATTGTCTTTATTTTGTTTATATGGCTCATTGTTGCTGTCCCCCATAGTGGTATTCCGTACGTGCAGATTGGTTTTATGATCGTTTTGTATATTATTAATTTATTTTCTATGCTTAATTTGGATTTTCGACTTGTTAGCCAATGCATTTGTCTCCTTGTTATCTGTATTTTGTCTATTATTGATTTAATGTGCTGTTTCCATGTAAGTTGTGTATCTATGTGAAGTCCTAGGTATTTGACTTGACTTGTTTGTAATATGTGCGTGCCGTTCAATAGGATGTTTGGTGGTATCTGTTTTCGCAGTGTGAATGTAATATGGTTGCATTTATTGGAGTTTTCTTTTATTTGTTTAACTTCAGGCCACTTTTCTATTTTTGTGATATGTTCTTGTAGTAATGTGACTGCTGTTTCAGGGTTAGTGTGCCTGACTAGTATAGCTGTGTCATCCGCGAATGTCAGTATTTTGCTATTGATAGTTGTTGGTAAGTTGGCCGTGTATAGTGTATATCGTATTGGTCCTAAGACGCTTCCTTGCGGAACCCCTGCCTTGATGTCTTTAACTTCAGAATATGTGTCCTTGATTTTTACTACGAAGGTTCTGCTGCTTGAGTAAGATTTTATTAATTGGTATATTTTCTCCGGGAATTGTTTTCTGATTGTTTGTAGTAGGCTTTCGTGGTTTATTTTATTCTCCTATTTGCTCCTATTTCACAACATAAACTCAGATTCCTATTCATAGAATCTTTCCTTTACGCTCATTTTACTTCAATAATAGTATGAAAGAGCAGTGATAACGTATAAATTGGAAGAAAAAAAGCTTTTAATTCGTGCGCACATGTGTAAACTTTGTCACCCGACTGAAGAATCCCCTCGTCACTTGCCATCAAAACAAACAAAATCGCGATTATGTACGTACACGTCCTTAAATGAAACCTCTGACATTTGCCGCAGCTCAATATCTACTAAATGTTAAAGTTTGATAATTAATTTCGGTACCAGCACGAAATAAATATTGATTTCATAATATTTCTGACATACATACATATACCGACATTGGTTGGTAAATATTTGAGTTTGTCGGAAATTCCCTATTCCGATTATTTCCGATTATTAATTCCTAATATTGTCCCTATTCCGTACTCAGGCTTTTGCAGCAACATAACATATTATATATTTCAATAATTGATGTGCATTTTCATCTTTTTAATATGTGTATATTTTATATTATATGCATCTTATATATCTCTTTGATCTCAATTGATTTTTACATTAGTATATTTATTGTATGTAAATATACGAAAGCAAGATCATAAGAATAAATTGAACGAAGAGAATATATACTTTTAATTAAAAAATTGTTTTATGCGTAATACATATCACAGTAAGCTGTATACTATATGTATATATCTTTTATTAAATCAATTAGTTGCTCCACTATTTAATAGCCAAGAGGTAACATATCATATTAGGTTTTCTGTTTATCGTAAAATTAATTTTCATTGTACTAAAATAATTTGTTAGAAGCCTTTCATTTATGAGTCATTATACGCTAAGACTTTAATCTTAAAATTTTAATTTCAATTTCCTAAAAAATTGAAAATAACGTTCCTTCAAATATGCAAAAGTTTCATATTAGAGGCCAATATTATAGCATTACGATATTATGGAAGCTAAAATTGTACTGTGTAATATACTTCGCACTCTGGAATTCCAGTACGCGTATAACGAGGTAGAAAAAATGTAATAAAACTGATTGACTAGCGGGAAGACGAAGATCAATGGAAGGTATTGTATGCGCCAGGAAATTTTACAACGGTATTAGAGCAGCAAATTTAATTAAAACTTTTAATTGAAAAAATTCATACCAAATGTTTGACTAATCAGTGGTACAAAGTGACTGAAATGACACAATTTTTCTTGCTACGGCATCGTAGTTACGTTAAAAAGATGATGAAAGTGTACGAACACTTTTTATTTAATAGAAAAAATGCTGTATTGAAAACGCAAAATGTAAATCTTTCTTGATATGAATTACGCTTAAGTTATAATTTTATGCAATTTTTATTTAAGTTAATTTTATTTAATTTTATAAAGTTCATACTATTGTAGTAATAGGCGTGTACGTAGTGAATTATTTACAAATATTAATTTAGCAATAAATATCAACTGCTCATAAAATACTGGAATAAATTCATCGACGACAATAAATCTTATTTTCAATTGCAATGAATTAAACAATGTGCACGAAGTATTTGAAACTTTCATGTTATAAATTGTAAAATCTCTTTCTTGTAAAGATCACTAGGATTTATTATCATAGAACCAATTTAATTTATAAATAAATTAATTTTTAAATTAATTATTTTACTTGAAGAACTTGTACGATCAAAAATAGATACATAAAATAGATGAAATAGAATTAATATATATATTAAATTAATCCATATCAACATTAACTGTAATTTATATGATTCAAATAGATGTACTAGCATATGATATATTAATAAATATTGTGGAAATAACTCATTGAAGTTACGTTATGAAACGTTTATCCGAAAATCTTTAATGACAAAAAATGCTGTACTGAAAAAGTAAAATGTAAATTTTTTATATGAATTACGTTTAACTTTTAATTTTTGGTTTTGCGTAAAATTTCCAAGTACAAAGTCGTTCTCCAAATGAAGTTATTAAACTGCGATAGCTCGTGCTTATGGTAATGCTGTATTTTCATTTCATGTCATTTAATAACGAAGTACATGTATTACGAGCGCAACGTGAATATAAATCACACAACGGAGAAAAAGAGGGAAAATTGAATGAATTACGTTTTTCTTGAAAGATTAATGCGTCAATTATTTGGCTTTATAAAACACTGATATTGAACTTATATTGAAACTTAGGATGAAAATATATATAAATAGGATTTTGGGATAAATAGGACAAATAGGATATATATATATGTCGGGTTATCGTTAGAATTGAGGGCGCGTAACAATTCTTCATTTGAATTAGCCATCGTTTTGTACAACAGAGATTATATTTACAGGTATAAATATGACTTTTTACAAAGTTTGACGAATAACCGTGGTGTTTAGACACGCGAGATGCTATTGACAATGTTCTTGGGTTCAATAACGAATCCACGGTCAACGGGATAACTCTTTACTAAACGTAGAATACTTTGAAGCACAAAATACGTTTGCTGGGACGCTCGGTATATACTGCTCGATATGTAACTTTCCAAGGCGATCGCACGAATAATAGACTGATGAAAATTTTCCTCTCTTTACGATTGCGTTCGTTTGTTATATACTGGTTGGAAGCATCGAGAAAGTTCCAATCGCCGTTGCTAGGCAGTTTCTGCCTGGAGTTTGATTATTAATACAACGTGAGTCCCATTATATTGACACCTCCGAGGCAAAATCACACGTGGCTAGGCCCGTTCTCGAGGCCGTATGCCGCCACAATCACATTTCTAGGGAGAACCATACAACCACTCCACTTCTCCGTCAGGCAAAACGTCCATCCCGTGATCGTGGCTACGTTCGGCAACCAGTTGTGTCACCTCGAGCCCAATCCCACTATCACAAATCTCGAACAAATACAATCGGATTGAATGACAACAATTGCTTAATTACGGCTATGATAGAATCTAGGCTAAAGCATTAGAGGATTTTCCCAAAATTTCAAAGGAAAGGCTCCGGTGCCCTTTCATCTCCGACATATAAATAGAATTTTGCTACCTGTTGTGTCTGACTCACCATCAATTATTTTATCTTAAACTTTATTGGAATTAGTAAAGTTCTCTTCCGCTGTATTTATTGCAATGAATATTTGCAGATATCTATATGTAATGAATGAATATTTTGCTAGATTTATTAAAAAGATACAGAATTAGTGTAAGTTTTTATGTATATCATATGGTAAATAAATAACTTTCTGTAAACTATATATATATCTTCTTTTTCTATTAATATTTAATGTAAATGGCATTAGCATGGTTACTAGCGACATCGTAGGGAGGGTGATGCGGAGTAGTTTTTACACTAGGAATTCCGATTCTGTTGCCTACTTGACAGGAGTTGATAGATCTGTTTACTGTCAAGGTATATACAGATGCAAACTTTGGAGATTCAGCTAAAATAATTGCTGTTTTACTTGATTGTGCGTTACTTATTATTACTCATGCGTAAGTTGGTACTGGATTAGGCTTTTCAAGAATCTCTGTTTTCGGTGTTGTATTCTAGCCTTTCTTTCAATTTGGGAGCCATATGTTGTGTCATGTCAAGCCGTTACTTAGTCAAGGTCGTTTTTACAACTATTGCTTAAGAACAGGCGCCTTCGAGCTGAACATATGTGATACAACTCCTGGTCGAAACGAAAACCAGATACACCCACAACAACGTCGTCAGCCTTTTAACGTCTTCTATAATATTTTTTCCCACTTCAGGGAATTCCACAAACTCTTTCTTCTTCTCCCTTTATATATATATATATATATATATATATATATATATATATATATATATCTTGGATCCAACATTGTTTTTTTTTAATTTATGCTTTACAATTTGTCCAGCTGGACATTTGATAAATTTTTCTAACCTTATTGCTAAATAGCATGTGGATGGCTACCCCCAACGGGTTACCATCTTCGAGTTTGCCTATTTTATTTCTTTTTTAGTCTTTTTTTATACGGGTTTTGCTCATTTCAGCAGCCAGCTGGTTTGGATGTGTTGCCATTCTTTTTTTATATCTTTTTGCGTATCTGCCGATTTCTTTCTTGACCATTGGTATTTGTAGCTCTTTACGTATATTTTCGTTTCTGACATACCGTGGGGCGTTGACTATTGTTCTGAGTATTTTCGATTGTAGTGACTCTAGTTAGATCCAACATTGGTGACGTTAGTTCCAAAACTTCTGTGTTCAGAAATATGTATCTACCATCTTCATCCTGGCTTGGATTTATTTACTGCAGTAGTGGATCATACCTTGCCTTCGCAGGTGGCATGACCGCATTGCTACTAACCCTGACGTTAAGATTCATTAAAAAGTATTAAAAATCACTCGTGTATGTGAGTAGTTACTAGCACGGTATCGCTCTATATCGTACGGTACTTACGATTAGCAATGTAAATATGTCTAGACAACAATGTCTCGATAACAATTGAAGGTCTATTTCAATGGATAGTTATGTAAGTAATTCACTGAAATGTCAATGAGATCCAATAAAAATTATGTTGCTAATATTTGCGTTTGACAGTAAATAATAATCGAGTAAACAAGTAATTAATTTTTTCCAGACATGTTCGAGAACAATGAATATCCTATTTAATAATAAACGAACATTTTTCAAAGAAACAAAACGATTACAAAAGCTTTATTTATTGCCATAATGAAATTTGTACATTGTTTATTCGACAAACTTTATTTCAAAGTTGGTATTGTATTTAAATTGACAGCATACGGAAATTTTAGAAGTAATTAATGTAAAAATAATGTGTGTATAACATGTATTAAATCCATTGAACATTTTCAAATTCAAAATATAATTTTAATCAACTGTTGTAATATTTACAATATTAGTAACATTAAACTTCGCCAAGAGGTCTGAAAAATTTCACGTGAAATCTTGCATTCAATTGTCATAAAAATATAAAATTAAAAAATTGAGATGAAAATTTCATTTATTAAAAGAATACACTGAAAACAAATACTAATTATTATTTATTTAGTCCGTGCCTTTCGGCTTTGGACGAACTTTCGGTTTACATTTCTTACATTTATTGTATCCTTAGCCTATTCTTGTCTCTATCAGCTAAACCTAAATGCCCAACTAATGCCACTTATAACTACACAATATTGCAGCTTTGTTCTTTGGTCTCCTTGCTGTGCTGCCTTCCTGTCATTCCTCCCCGTCTTGTATTGCTCTTGCCCTTCTCTTCTCTACTATTGCTTTCAGTTCCCTTAGTCCTTCTCCTGCCTCATTCAGTGTTTT
>JACXIM010000147.1:0-18658 GCA_014737505.1 Bombus sibiricus | reverse complement strand
CTCGCCTTTGTCTCGTTTCCACACCTGAATCTGGCTATAATTTTCCTGTCCTTCCACTTCATCCTCCCTTCCAAGTACTTTGGTATCTCATCTTTGGTTATATTTCTGTAGTAGCTGTTATATCTGGATTCCCTTATCCTTTTCCTCCTCTCTTCTGTTTCTCTCTTCCTTCTTTCTTCTATAATTTGGTCTGCTGTCAGCCTTTCCTGCTCTTCCCTTACTTCCCTCTGTGCCCCTCCATTTTCCACCTCTTCTAGTTCCTTCTTTCTCTTTCTTGCTCTTTTCCCTTCCTGTCTATTAAATACTAATTATTTCATACAACGAAGTAATTGTTAATTATTGTTATGCGTGTAAGAATGTTATATCTTAACTTAATATATGATTGTTATAATTGTACAATACATTAAAAATAAAATTATTTGTATTTATATGAATTAAACAAAAGTATTAATTATTTAAAGAATCAATCGTATCTAAAGTAACGCATTATTTCATATCTATTAGAATGTGTGTATTACGCACACTTACATTATTATTAATTTTATAATATATTCAGCACATAAATTACGAAATTAGCTCACCTAGTTCGCGACTAAACTTTTGTGAACGTATTTCTATGACAAGTTACAAATGATAAAAGACGTCGAATAAATCAGGACGTCCCCCAAATGATATTCGCGACCTCCCTCCGCTGTTGTAGCTCGCGAACTAACTCACTTCATTCAGTACTAGAAAAATATTCTCGGTGATAGATTATGTGTACATTTCGAGGTAAGTCACGAAATATATATTCGACAATTTTTTAAAAATACATTTGTTGTTGTATTTTCGTATTATAACTTTGTAAGCAAAAATATCGTGCCAAATTTAGTTTCAATACGTTATTATTTGATTTAAAATAATGTTATATGTACTTTTTTATGTTTTCAAGAATATTTTCTGAGCCATTCTTTTTTAAGTTATGTCAATTTGCATATTGCATATAATAACTGACATTTGGTGTTGCTCCATTATTTATGCGGAAATTTATATAAATTATTCATTTGACGGTGACGAATCTAGGGAGCTGTTTTCCGACAACGAATTCTAAATTTAAAGAAACAAAACAGATTTCAATTCAGCAATCACTTATATCTTCAATAAATTCGATAATTAGCTGATAGTAGACAGTAGTTAAAATAATTCTGTTTCCATCAAAATAAACGAGACAAGAGTATTGCGTTGAAAGATATAATGGATACTCTCGTAATTTTTTTTTTATTTGGTAATTTATTTACAATCAATTCTGCTAGAGAATTTTAAGTAACTTCATTTGGCGTGGTACAGTAACTTGGATTATAATAATTTATATTATGATTGATTCTAGTTTAATGCTTCAATCTAAAGGGTATTTTCTTTTTAGTCTGCGGGTCTGATCCGTCGTGTCGAATAGTTGGGTGACTAAAGGGTTGTGATGGTTGTTAACTCTTGTGTTATATCTGCATTTCAACTTGTATATTTCTTCTTTGACTGTGGGTATCTTGAGGTCGCGGTGGATTGTTTCGTTAGTCACATACCAGGGTGCATTTAATAGGGATCTTAGCGTTTTCGATTGGAAGCGTTGAAGTATTTCAATGTTGGAATTACTTGCTGTTCCCCATAGTTGGATTCCGTAGGTCCAGACAGGTTTTATTACGGTCTTATAGAGGGTAATTTTGTTCTGTGCACTTAGGTTGGAGCGTCGGCCAGTGAGCCAATAAAATTTTTTGAGTTTATCCTTAAGTTGCTTCGTTTTGTCTTTGATGTGATTTTTCCAAGTTAATCTCCTGTCCAGGGTCATGCCCAGGTACCTGACTGTGTCCTTGCTAGGTATTGTTGTATTGTTGATGGTGACCTGAGGGCAGGTTTGTTTACGCAGCGTGAAGGTTACATGCGTGGATTTTTTTTTCATTAATATTGAAGCCCCATTTATGAAACCACTTTTCCATAGACTCTTGTAATAGAAACCAAAAAAGTATTTAGAAGGAAGAAACACTTAGAAATTTTAACGCCAAGAAAACCCATCCAACAAAAATTATTAAAAGGGAAGGAAGAAAAAGAAATATGTTATAAATCAAGCTAAAAAGAGAGGAAATAAACCAATAGGGTAGAAACCAAAGACTAAGAGAAAAAAGGCTGTGAAAAATTTGAAGGATATAGAGGAAAACAATGAAAAAAGGAGGAATATTTCTGCATATTTTGCAATGAATGAAATATATTTCCCCTCCAAGGGAGGATTGAATAATATGCATCACATATTTAAAATCGACATATAAAGACTGCACTGGCGCCAGTTCTACAAATATTTGTGATATTTATGATAATAAGTGAACCTTAATTACTTCGTATTGTCCGTAATTACCCAAATAATCGACTGCAATTATTCGAAAAGCTTTCGACAATTATGGACAGTAAAGTCTCTGTTATCATGTAAAAGTTCTATGTTTTTATGATAATTTCTATGATTTGTTATTTTACTTTGTTTATAGAAGATCTAAAGAGAAATATTTAAACACTAAAAAGTGATCATTACCTGTAATTTGGTTTTTATTTAAATTTTATTTTAAATGTTCGTGTTTCTCTCATCTTCCACTACTAATATTGTAGAGAAAGGATAAAGGAAGATATGTGTGTTCAAAATAATCTCAGAAACTATTCAACCAATTTGGATAATTCTTTCACCGTTACAAAATACATTTCCTCCAGATGGATGCAGGTTATATTTTACTACGGTTACTCCTCAACCTGAGGACCTCAAGAAATTCGATCTAATTCGAATTAATACAACTTGATTTCCAATCCATGCACGGTTATTACTACAGTACAAATGCTATATTGATTTCTATTGCAAATGACAATGATTTTAGCATCGTGAAGCTAAATTCACGTGAGTTCTTCCGTGTTACGATGACGATGTCGCGAGTTTCAGCTACTTTTTACATTAAACCAACATATCTCAACGTCTTTTCACTATGATAAACAAGCGTGGCAGTTGCTGAGCGAATGGTATTAATCTGATAAGAAAACTATTGCCATTGCGCATGTCGGCGCATAAAAATAAAAAAATAGTAATGTGGAAAACTCGCTTTGCTAGTGACAAGAATAATTTTTAATAATTCGTTTATTTGCATATTTTACAATATTGTAATTAATACCATGAATAGAAAAATGTAATTGTGCACCAATAATAAGTAAGATAATAGCAGCGTAATATTAGTACCTATATCACATGCAGGAAAGCTTACAGTAACAAATTGATTTAATTTCAACCGCTGTAGACATAATATAATATATTCACAGGCTCTTTAAATATTAGTTAGTGAGAAGAATTTTGTAATACTTCATATTTTTTTTAATTTAAATTTAATAATAGATCAACAAATTATCGAAAAAAAATATCAGAAAATTTCTTCATTTCATAATATATAAAGTTTTTAGTACAACTTGCATGTTGTAACATTTGAAATATCTAAGAACAGAAATAACAAGTTGATTGTAATAATATAAATCGAACGTTGCGACATAAACACTCGAACATAATTCAAATTATTCTGTTGTTAAAATCAATGGATGTATTGAAAGCAATTGTCCTTGGTGTATTTTCAGTTGTAAACATTTTTTACTGAACGTTAAACAAGCGATATTTCTAGTTAAACTACTGTACAAAGCCTAGTCCAGTGTCACGTAGTGTTATAAAAAGGTCAGAATATTCGTCATTCATAAATGTTTTATACCCGTACATACATAGAAAAGGCAATAAATCTACAATTTATGTGATTTACTCCTCAGTTTCTCCTTTACTGCAATGCTCAAACAACAGAAATAATTGGACCAGTAATTAAGACGAAAAGGAAGGGAGTATACATGTATGCTTTAGAATAAAAGACGAAGGAGAGTTGTATGAAGGTCAAGGTTGAAGGAGAAAAAGTATGAACAAGAATCAGTTGCATGGAATCACTTTATTTTACTCTATTATATTCATTTGATTTTCTTTCCTTCATTGCTTATATACTTATTATTATATTGCCAAAAATAGTCAGAAAGACACTTCTCGTGTCATTTTCGTTTTTATACCCACCTTTTGTGCTTGTATTCTTTTTTTAATTGCCATAAAGGTTACAAATATATCTTTATTTAATCTACCAAGCCTTATAGGATCTCGTCGCTTCTGTTCAGTTAATTAGTACAATTGGACCGTTCATAATATCAATACTATAACTGATTTCAGTAGTGTATTATACTATAATATTACTTTTTAAATCATTAATTAGGTTATTAATGATACGAATTGATGAACGATCTAAATGAGTTGAATTTATCATTACAATATATAATTTAAAATGATTACTATTCATGATCATTAAAGCTATTACTGTCCATGGTAGTTGTATGATTATATGTATATATATATTTAGAATTATGAAATGGAATGTAACTTTTATCAAATATTAATCATAGAAATTCAGAGAAGTCATATTTCACAAATTTCCTATACCTACATATAAACGATTTTCAGTGTTAAAATATTCGTATTGCACATTTATACTTGTCATTATAATAAGCAGGAGAATTACAAACAAATGTTTGTAATTTTTAAATGATTTGATGAAATGTAAAGTTGTTCGCTGTTAGATAATAAATATTAGTCCTAAGTTAAAGTTGTTATTATACAAACTGCTCGCGGTATACTGTACCAGCATTTTTCTCAAAAATGGTAAGCATTTGATAAAAGTGAAAAAGGGGAAATTTTCAATGTCTTTTATGGGGAACATGATAGCGTGCGCAAATTTTTTATTTTTACAATGTTTCTTGAGATATGAAGATGATTCAGTTTTCTAAATAGAATACTTCTTGTATGTTATGAAAGCAGCTGTCAAGACGAATTTAAACATGTACAATATGACCACCAAAGTCAAACAAGGTCAGATATGAAATAAAAAACTTGAATATTTTATAATATTGCACTTAATAGTAAGTTACATTGATAAAGTTGCATATCGTATTCAACTATGTTAAAATAGCTACGAATTAAAGGCAAAACATGGAACATAAACAGTTATCATTTTCTATAAACCTCTTGAGGTTTCAATAATGTAAAATATTGATGTGAAATAACAATTTAATATAGCAAATTTATTATATTTATTAAACTATTACAGGACTAATAATGAAGGAAATATTTCTATAAATAAACAATTATTTTATAATACCTTCAGTGTGTTGCATATAAGAATTCAATATAATATTAGCAATTATGAAAATTTAATTGTAAGTATAAAAAACAAATGAATTACAATTATAGTTGCATATGTATAGCGGATTACAAAATTATTCGCACAATTTTTATTTAATCGAAGAATAAATTATATTAAGAAAATAAATGAATAATAAAACCATTCCGTTAGCATCAATTCCACCGGATGTAGAGGAAGTTCGCAATAAGCCAATAGCTTGAACTATGGATTTCTGTTCCTGGATGGTACATAACCATCCCAATATGCATACACGCAGCCGGTTCGTGTACCGTGCGTGACACAGCAAAATGAGATCGGCTAGTAATTGTTGATAGTGACTTCGGAACCTATTTACATTTATGGCTACTCTACTCTATACCCCGTTATTCTATGTTATAGAGGTCCATAGACGTACGAGTGTTGCCTTCGAATAATGGGAAACAAACAAGTTCACTGATGTTTCGTGACGTCAGTTTCCACCGTCTATTTCGTACAATTACCCTCTCTTTACTCTTTATATCTTTTTACTGTTTATGTTTTCTTGCATTTTCCTTTTTTTCTACATAGAGGGGATAAGTTTTTGAACGATGATTTCTTGAATGGGCTCAGTGAAAATGTCAGATCATAACGGACATTTTGTAATAAAATATATAATATCTCTTTACAATTGTATAACGAATACGAACGAAATTTCATTAATTTTTTTTATGAGTTTTTGTAACCTAAACCACATAATAATTAATAGAACGTTAATATTTTTTAACTTCGTACTATTCACCGTTAAGCTTCTACATTTTTCCTCTAGTGATATTATGCATGTAAATTGTGCGTAATTTTGTTGCCATTATTATCGTTACTCCTGCATACATGAATTTATTGTTATATAATATGCGTACAGTAGCATATCAATGAAAGCAAATACGTTGTACAATTCTATGTAAAATATGAAACATAATACACAATTCATATTTTAGAAAACAATAAAAATATTTTATTAAACAAGATACACCGAAACACATATAACATAAATTTACATATATTTCAAAAATAAATTAAATTATAGCAATAAGCCCTCATTTATTATATGTTACACAATTGACAACAAGAGATTTCAATAGATTATTCAGAATAAATTTAGTTCTGCAAAATTAATGAATTAATTGATGTTTTATAAATAATTAAAAGCTCATTTATCTATAAAAAGTAGATACCTACAAATATACCCAAGATAAATTTACAATATTCAATGTATTTCCTACAAATTTTGATAGTAATAAATTCATTAACTGAAAATAAAGTAATTGAACATAATATTTTGTACAATCTTAATATTGAAAGTATTAATTGATTTATGAACCGTTTACAGATAACTACAAACTCAATAAATATTATAAAATTTATTTGGAAATTAATATAAAATTGATTCCAATACAATATAATTTTAATATTGAAAACTAACCGTATAACTTAATCGAATAACCTATTTTTTTTTTTTTATAAAGAATTGCCAATTGAATCAACATTTAAAAATAAGAAAATATATTAAAATGAAGTTTTATTATACCATGTTGTATGTACTTTGTGTTTTTCTTTACTTCGAACTCGCACGGTTACCTCGCATAGGAACTCTTTTTGTTTAAAGCTAATTACTGTTAGGGAGCTAATTTCAGAAGTCGTGCGGTGTCTTATCGTAAACTTATTTAAAGTTTTCTACGTCGTTATTTAAGACATTTAAGGCTGAAAGAATACAGCGTCTCTGACTTTGTTATTAACGGAGCTCGTTAGAAATTAGTTGAATCCGCATTGAAATTAGTTCGATAATTTTTGTTGAAAATGTCTCAAGATTGATGTGAGTTTCATATCTTTTCGCAAGTACAAAATTATGTTTCTACATTGGACGAGGTCATATTAGTTAAATAGAAATGTTCTTTCGATAAACGAAACTCGCGAAATTCGTATTTACGTCAATGTAGTTTCTAACATATTCGCTACGTGTATAATTAGCTCATATGAATTTAGGTATGAAACACAAATTAAAAATCATGAATTTTTTGAATAAGTTTCTATAATAAGTAATGTAAGATATATAATGTAATTTTATATACTTTTTCACGTAAACTTATTCCATAAGTACTATTTGCATAATTTGTAATCATCTTGATTTTCTATCCACTAAGTGCTTCAATATTTGTATCAATAGTTATTCGATTAGCTTCCGTTTAATCGAAATCTAAGGGATGCAGTTTCTTAAAATATTAGCAGACCGTTCTCGAGTGATACTTCGCTGATCATGAACAAAAGATTATGCCCTCCTACAAAAAAATAAGGCGTGTCGTTCCATTCACTAACTTACCAACGGCTAATTACTTTAACTGCTAATTATTTTAATGCACGATACGGCTTCCTGCTCTCGACAACTCGGTGCAGTAAATCAGAACGCAACTGACTCGTTCCTACACTCATTCTATTACGAATGCTCAAATAAAGTACAGAGGCCATGCGAAAAACAATATAATTAAATAATATAATTAAATAATAATATATACTTAAATATACTTAACTAATATAATTATAATTATTAGTGTCTGTTATGGTCGTGGATGTTAGATAAGATAAATGTTCATGTAATCCACTACTTGACATCATTTGCAGTGTTATTGCCATTTTATAGATTTAGATTCATTTATTTTGCTTTATAAGCGTAAAAACCATTATTTTCACACATGGAAGTGATGATCAATGCCTTATTATTAATAGTGTGCTAGTTAATCTTTGATAGTTCAAATTAATACAGGATACGATCTTAAAAAAGTTCAATAAAATTTCAAATGAAAAAATTATTTCATTTTAGCCAACTGAGTAAAGTTTATAGTAAAGATGCAGAAACTGCATTCTTTTTAGAAATGATTTATAAAAATAGAAATCATAAGTAGAGATTTAGTAGAAACACTTAAATAACTTAATATAAATATTAAAATATTTAAATATTATATAAATCTTAAATTATATAATTCATCATATATATTTATTTAATTTTCATTGTTATTGTTTTTTATTCTCTACTATTATAATTTTTACTGTATTCAAAGAGAATTATAACGCAAATTGAATAATGTATATTGAACATATGTATATTTGTATTTTGGATAATCGGTCCTATATGTATAATATATATTTATATTTCATGAATTAATAATTAATGATATGTAAGATGTACATAGATAAAAATTTTTACGAAAGACAAAGTATAATATTGAAATATATTTAACGTGTATCAATTAATTCATAACGAATTATAAATTTCTTAACAAATAAGTGTACTTCCTTTCATGAAAATCATTAAAAGGCTATTTATTTTAAATCTGGAATGATTTTTCCGTTGATGCAAATTTCCTCGAGCATATACCAGGTATGTAAATATGAAACCGGAATTTTTGTATAGAAAATACACGTTTATTGTATGAAAATGATTAAAAACATTTTATTCGAAGTATTGTCCATCGCTAGCTATACATTTTTCTCACCCGTCTGGAAAATGGTGGATGCCACGCCAAAACAACTGTCGCTCTTTTGAGGCAAAGCAGTAATCGTGCCATTTTCGTACATTTTCGTAAGAAGTGAAGTGCTGGTCAGAAAGTGCGTGTCCCATCGATGCAAATAAATAGTAATCGGACGGAGCCAAGTTTAGTGAGTAAGCCGCGTGCGAAAGTATTTCCCAACTGAACGCTTCAATCGTTTCCTTGATCGGTTTTGGTGTATGCGATGGTGCATTATCATGAAGCAAAATTACTTTGTGTTGTCTTTTTTGATATTCTGGTCTTTCCCATGGCTTTCAATCGTATGGAGACGGCTTCTCGTGTCACGTTTAATTGATCAGCGAGTTGTTGTTGCGTTTGAGCGTTATCCTCATCCAACAATGCTTGCAATTCGCTGTCTTGAAACTTTTTTGGTGGTCTTCTACGTTCTTCGTTCCTCGCGTCAAAATTGCCACTTCTGAATTTTTTAAACTACTCAAAGCACTGTGGTCTACCAAGAGCATGCTCACCGTAAGCTTCGACAAGCATTCGATGCGATTCTGCAGCAGTTTTCTTCAAATGGTAACAGAAAATCAATGCTGTCCGCAAATCGTACTTTCCAGGCACAAAATTCGACATGTTCAACGCTATTACAAACTATGCTGTTGTATGAAACTTTTATTGTTTTAAGTTGAAAATGTTTGTGAGATATCAACAAAGACTTTTGGCATCAATGACGCAGTTTAGTGATAACTACATTATTAGCTAGGGCCATCTATAGGCAAATTCCGGTTTCATAATTACAGACCTGATACTTCCTGCATTCTATTTGATTCACGAGACATTTCGATAATGAACTTTTTCGTCGGTTTCATTCAATTTACATGTAACGAGCAATATGAAATTACGTACTCAGCCAAATCAAACTGTCGATCCGCAATGTAGAATTCAATTTTTTGCACATTTTTAACTTAACTACCGTGCCTAATTTATAGTTGGTTTCAATCGATTTTAGCGATTTAACACAAAATATGTTCGAGTGTTATGGTTGAAACCGTGTTGGGTCAATTAGCGGTTACTTTCGCGATAATACTCATATAAATTCGAAAGATTTAAAACGTACTTTACTTCTCTCCGTACAATAGGTTCAAATCGAAAATGAATGCACTGTTTTACTACGCGCAAATTCATAGTGATATCTAAGCAATTCTGAGAGTTTCTTCCTATTCTGACTATCTTCGTGGATACCTAATTTTATATTCTTACTAAATTGTTCATAGCATTTTTTCTAGCTCTCCTTATCTTCAGACAATTCTTCGAAAAGTTCTAGACATTTTTTGATAAGATTCTTCCTGATGACTTTGAGGATTTTGTTTTGTTGTAACGTCTCACGGGAAATATTCAATGGAAGATCTTCACTGTCCACAACACCTTTGATGAGCGCAAATTCATAGTGTCTCATGGCAAATATGATTGTCTGTAGCGAGGAGAAAGTTGTCTTTCAAGTGGGAGAAAATCATTTGTGGAGAATCTAGTTCAATATAAGATTATTATTCAAATTACTTTAGCGATCCTGTAGGATAATTTATTCGCTACTCTATGCTTTGAAATATTTATCGTTGATAATATCGGTTTAAAATATAGTATGTTAGCAATATACGAGTATATACGCGCTATGTCCACGAAATATAAGAGTGTAGCACATTGCGTTTCTGTAAATAATTTAATATAGCGAAAATCCTATACCATTGATAACAGCGTAAGCTGCAATTGAGTGCGTGGTTCTTGACGAATAATCGTAGATTCCAATACCCTTGCGCTCCGTCATACTTATCAGTGATTAGCCCACACTAAGAAGGAATTTCTTAGAGGCGGCAGTCGCTTGAACGTGCCGATCACGACGAAAGGTCATGGTCATAAAACCTTTAGCTTTGTCCATACGGCACGCTGATTGCTACGGAGGTGCCTTGTCGAATTAGTATAAGTAAACACGCAAATTAAATAAGGTAGTCGTCTTTGAGGAATCTTCTCCTCCATGACTTAACCCTGCTCTTAAAGTATTTTTTACTCTGACCAATCGCTTCTTTATGTGGACAACTATCCGGATAGAAACACTAGAGCTCTTTGCTTCGATGCGAACAAAATCACGCACGTTCCACACTCGCCAGTTAAAACTCGCGTAATCTCACCTTGTACCACTCATATATACTTGTAAATAAACTCTCCACCAGTAAAAAAAAACCTCTTTACAAGAGCAAAATTATTTTGTACTACTAACGACTTTCAACAGTGGATAAGAATTTTCTAATATAGAGGTATTGAAGTTGGTCAAAGTTGCATGTGATTAATAAATTTGTTGAGGTCATTCAAAAATGACTTTTATCGCTTTTATGAATTTTTCATGATTTTAGCAATCTACTTTTTGTTTTCAACAAATTATGTTTTTTTCTGAATACGAACTTATACTAAATGTATTGGATACTATAATAAACTAATAATATAGAAATATACTTAATCCCAAGCAGGTACATAGATAAAAGAAGATGCATTAACAAGATTATACAAGTGATTTACGATATTCAAATTTAACAAGAATTTATTGCCTATGTGTCCATCACTTTCACACGCTCTAAAAATCCAATGGTAATGCCCTCGTGAAATACTAATATATTATCTGCAATTGCTAATCAATTTTTACTTGGTGGATAATCACGCCAATAATGACGATACCAGCTGAACAATTCGTAAATAAATTCATTCATCACGATGGTATTTATCCTCGTAATAAACTACTCAATTATAAACATAAATCTTTACAAATTGCAATGAGTGACGTTGAAACGTACTTGATCTTAGATACGGTTACACAGTGACCATGAACTTATTCGGATACTAGTTCCTTGTCTAATTCATTCTAATTGATCAAGCTCTATGAAGTCGTTTAAATACAGTCCAACTCTTATAACTCTCTATAAAACTACATTAGATTATATTGAAGATTATGAATATATATCCATACTAATAAATATTAAGACATTTGTGGAAAATGATATGAAATCTTATTTGAAATTGTAGATTAAATAATGTAAAATATTACATAATATTTCACCAATTGTGTATAATGGGCTTCGTCGCTTATTAGTCCAAAAGAGAGTGAATTACACAAAACAGTTCAAATGGGGAGATCTAATCATATTAGTACATTACAGTATGTTGTAGACATACATATTAGCCAACAACCCGCCAGAATACAGGTGGCTGAAAAGACAAAGTCCACGAATCTTTTTTTTTAACACTCTGTTCAATCTTATCATTCCCCTCCCTTGTACAAAAGTCCACTGATTCAATATAAAATAATTAATTGATTACAATAAGTCTATTCCTGAAGGACTATATTAATAGGTAGTACCTTCTCGCACGTTATACTGACGTATCAGATTTACTAAATGATCTGTAGGTCAGTTGTAAATTAAAAATTATCTAATAAAAAAAGTCGTTGTATAATAAAAGTAAGAAAATCGTTATTAAAGTTTCTATATAATATAAAATTATGGAAATATTTTCTATTTTCGCCGCGTTTCTCGATCATTGTGTTAGCTGATTTTTACATTTACATTAACACGTTGACTGTCATGGGGGTCACCGGTGACCGGCACTCGATTTGGCTATAGCCCCGTGGGGGTCACCGGTGACCGGCACTCGATTTGGCTATAGCCCCGTGGGGGTCACCGGTGACCGGCACTCGATTTGGCTATAGGGCCGTGGGGGCCACCGGTGACCGGCGACGCAGCAAATATTAAAAGTACATAGCACGATTGTTTGAAAAAAGAACAATCGTAATAATTGTCTACAACGCCGTGGGGGTCACCGGTGGCCCTCACCACGAAAAATGCTTCAAGCATGATTTTATAACTCATTTTATTTGCTGCAAATAATATTTCAACATAATATGCATCGCATAATGAAAAGTTCACGTTGGCGCCTTGGGCAAACCATGGAAAATTTGTCTGGCAGTCAACGTGTTAATTTATATTTATGTTGAAAATGAGAACGTGAGTTCGTGCTCGCCATCCATATGCAGATGCGTTAGTTATAAGAAATAGTAACTAAAAGATAGTTCTAGTTACAATCGATTTAATCGATAGGTTTAAGATGTTCTTTTGTTTTTATCCCTAGTCCATGTATGTGTGTGCAATAAAGGCTTTTTTGCTCAGAACGGTGTGATAGATTTATCCATTCAATATAATAATAGCTATTGTGATCCTACCTCTGAGTAAAGAAATAACAACAATTTATTTATACTATTAGTTTTCGTATTTCATATAATAGCATAGTAGGTTAAGAAAATATTGAACACTTATAGAAACTTTTTACAAATATGTATTGATGAAACATTAAAAATTTGTATTAGCATTATTCTAATGACAATCGACTATGATTACATCATTATAGTTTGAAACGAACCTGAAAATGCATATAGAAGCCACAAGATATTTAAAACAAGTAGGTATTATTTTGCAAAGGTTATGAAAGTATTTAAATAGACAATTATTCATTAAAATAATAAGCCGCAATATTCAGTAGGATCACTTTTACACTTATTATATGCTTGAGATGGTTATTCATGGCGTAATGTTTATAGTAAATATATTGTAATTATATGCAACTATGATGATCATAAAGAATAAAATTATTGCAATTTGATTTATTTGTAACGTTGTAATTAAAATATATTTTGTACAAAATAAGTAAATGTCTGAATACTTCTGAGCGGTCGTGTAAATTGACCAATTCCACTAATCACTGGACTGTGAGAAGGGTGAAGGTAAGAACGCCTTCCTCAAACAGTCGTTGAAGTTTTGATGAACAACGCCAGATCCTCGAAGAGCTCGTTCTATCATAAAGATAGAAAGCGTTGTCAGTGATTTCATAAAATTATAATGACGCTTAATTCGAGAAGTTCCGTGGAAACAAAGCGAACCTACAGCGGATTACCAGTCGTCGACAGGGGGGCGAAATAAAATTTGCGGGAAATTGTCGAGTCGACCGCGTTTTATTTAAAGTCGACCCCCAATGAGAATGACGGACGTGGTATAATTGTAAATATATAGAAACAGTTATTCTTTTACGTTACTATTGTTTGTCTCTACTTTGAATTTGGCGAACACACACACACACACACAAAAGAAAATGATCGCCCTAAATAGAATTTTTCTTATTTTCTAAAAATGTTTCCGGTGAATAAAGTCAATTACTTTGGCTAAGATCTTTTTTTATCTTCCGCACTAGATGTCATTTTCTGGCATCAAAATTGATGTCAACTTTTGAAATTGACATTTAACGTATATCGAGTAATTGAAAAATACTATAATACATTCAATTTGAACTTTTATGTAACGTCTGGAAAATTTTTCCGATACCAAATATTTTTTATATAAATATTCTTTGATTCATTGATTTTATATGTAGTAACAATCTCGGACGAGCCCCCCAAGAATGTAGTATCAAACCCGGACGAGCCCCAAGAATGTACTGATATCAAAATATATTATTTGGTCTAGAGCAAGGACAAGAAAGGATGGTTTACTTGAAGTTCAGTTTAGTTTTGTCCGTACAAGCAATACTCAAAACAAAACGGACTACAATATCGTCTTACGTCTTACCATAACACTGCGCTTCCAACAACTCCCAGGTCAAAAACCGCTGACCATCAACCCTCGCATCCTTCTCCCCCTCCCTCACTCACTTAGCCTTGACGTCACCAAGGCGCATACCCTCTTAATTACACTCTCTCTCTCTGTTTCTCTCTTCCCCACTCTTACGCTTCTTAGTTTATCCCTTAACTTTACAACTTAATTCTACCTAATGTCCAAATTGGACAAATTGTGAATTTGAAATATTAAATAAAAAAAAAGAAAATAAAAAAACTTTACAACTTATGCTATCCCGAGAAACTCGAACTTAAATATACAATAGACCAAGCGTACACCCCCCTTTTCCCGATACTACATATATACATGCATTAATTATAACACAATACAGATGGAACCGCAGTGCCTCAGTTGGCAGGGACTCGAATTCGTGACCAAAGGATCCATAGTTCAAATCCTGATTCCCGGTCGATTTTTGGCATCTCTGCCACTTGATTTATTCATAGTTGTACTGCGCTTGATCCAGCGAAATTCTGATGGTTCAAAATTCACCTCAAACTGCATGTCTCTCATGTTCAACTATTCATAAAAATTCATTGTTATTTATTCTAAGTACTAAGACACTAGAGTACTAGAGATTGTTTCTAGCCACCAATAAACCTACTAGTCGATGCGACGTTAAATAAAAATAATCAACACTAGAACTACCAAGTCGGTCAAAATGACTTGTTTGATAACTTTATCTTAAAATTCTCCGCAATGATGTAATGACTTTTGCAGGGATATTTAAAGGAATAATATAATAAACTTTTGTTTTATTCATTTAAAATGAAAGTAATTTTGTATCATGGCTACTTATGCCAGTATCGGTCAAATTGACCCGCCCATTCTGTAGAGCACAGCCGTTGGAATAAAACCTGATTTCTCGTTTTATAAAGCAATATTTTACAAGTCTTGAAAATGTAAACAATTGGAAGCATTCGAATTGTTGCAAAAATTGAAAAGGATACCAATAGAATGCTCTGATATCGAGGATAGTGAAGTCTCTGAGTGCGGAGGAAGTGAACCAGGGGAAAAAGAAATTGAAATTTGTAGTGATAACAGTAATAGTGACATTAGTGACAAAGAAAATGAGTCCTCAGAAAGTGAGTAAGAGAACATTTTGAATGTACGCAAAAGACGTGCTCGGGTGCTTTCAAGTTCTGAAAGTGAAACTGAAAGTGTACAAGCTAGTCCAAATGAAATTGCCGTAAACGGAACCAAGTGGGAAATAATTCAAGAAGGGTCAGCTTCTGGGAGATTACCCTTGCACAATATATTCAAAGACACACCCGGCCCACAGGATATGCAAAACAGAGTATCATGAAAGATAAAGTAATTAGCGCATTTTCCTTACTGATCGACAGCCATATGTTGCAACGTATATCTTGCACCGAATCAGAAGTCTCTCGAGTTTTGGGTAAAAAATGGATCCTTCAGAAACAAAATTGAAAGCATTCCTTAGAATATTGTACAGGAGCATAAGAAGCAAAAAATTTGAAACTTTCATATTTGTGGAATACAAAATGGGGACCAAGCTTCTTTTCCAGCACAATGAGTCGGAATGAGTTTGTTGAAATATTGACATTTATTCGATTTGATAAAAAAGATGATAGAAGTCAACGTTTAAAAAATGACAAATTTGCACTAATATCATCCGTATGGGATAAGTTTATTGAAAACAGCCAGAATTGCTATAAACCTGGTGCAAACATTACAATAGACGAGCTACTTTTCCCAACCAAAGTCAGGTGCAGGTTTACGCAATATTTACTGAATAAACCCGACAAATTCGGAATTAAATTTTGGCAGACATCTGATGTTCATATTGTAAATGGATTTCCTTATTTAGGAAAAAGTGAAAAGGGCCTGCCTGAAACGGTCTAATTTTATAATAAAACAAAATTTGGGGTAGATATAGCGGCAAATGGCAAAAAAATATAGCGTGAAATTGGGATCAAGAAAATGGCCACTTCAAGTATTTTTTAATATTTTAGATTTAGCTGGCATAATTGCCTAGATTTTATATAAGAAAACCATAGGTGAGCAGATATCCAGAAAAGATTTTATGTTTCAATTAGTAGATAAACTTGCCGCTGACAATGAAAAATCACGGATAGAACATAGAGCATCTGAGATCCGAAGTACGTCAAAGAACTCACCTTATTCTCGCAAATGGTGTCAAATACGGTACTGTAATAATAATAAGACCACCAGCATTTGCAATCTTTGTAAAAAATATGTTTGCGAAAAATGCACACAGAAGAAAGTTTACGTTTGTAAGAAATGTGATGAATGATAAATTTTGTACCTAATAATTTAAATCATATTTGTATTTTATTTATTCTATTACGCTTATTATTATATTATTATAGTATACTTCTTATATTTACCAATGGAAATTTATTTTAACATTTTTGTTACCAGAGGTTTTGGTACTGAATATTCTTCATTATTGTACTTATTGTTATTATTAAAGTTGTTATTATATAGTTTTTATGATCTCAGAACATGGAGTTCCTTTTGTAAGATAATAATAGATCAATAAATATAAAAATATTCTACTATTACGTATTTTTTAAAGACCGGTTATTTCGACTGACTTTGGTAGAGATAGCTACGTCTCAAATGCCGATAGTTCTAGTGTTAAATATAATATAATTGATACCATCTCTGCTATCTTAATTTTATAAAATGCTGTGAAAAATTCAATTTAAATTCATCTTCTACGCGAAATCCACGAGATTTTTCACATATCTAATAGTTTCGCCTAATCAATTACTTAATTATTAACTGTAGTTTTAGAAATTAACTCATCGAGAAAACGGCAATACATTACAACAGAAAAATGAAATGCGTTAATACGACACTGTCGTATTAGCTGTTCGGATGGAAATTCCGATTTACGAATTTCCATACGACGTTCCTGGAATTCCCATTAGAAGGAACGTCGCGCGAATCGAACGCCTTATCTACCATTATCATGAGAAATACCTCTCGAATCTAGATCTGCTGTCTACTCGTGTCTCGAATATCCTGCCGGTCGTTTTCTTTTACTTTCATTCACACGCACGAACGAAGCTGACGAATCACATTTACGAACGCCTGTGACGTTCATGCAATTTTCCCATATATGTCTTTTTTTTTTTTTTATAACGTTTATTTAACCAAGAATACAATTTTAATACAATTTGGTATTCACAATAAACTATGAATTTTGTTAATGATGTGTTAGGCAAAGGTACCGATACGCGACGGTACGACGTAGCCATACTATATTGTGTGTCGGCGCTTTACATTTTTTTTTTTTTTTGTGTCTGATACTATCTTTGGATTTAAGCCGCTGGGGAGCGGAGCTTTTACATGATTTTGTTTTTATTTGATTTTTCTGTCCTGAAAACTTGGTCGCAAAACAGGACGCTTTCCCATATATGTCTATAAGTTAAAACGTGAATTATGTGTCTCCTCTACTAAGATAGTTTCCCTACTATGATTTTAAATTTCTTATTTCTTTCTAATTCTGATAAATATGATGAAGAATTACTGTGTTAGGAGAAATGAGAAATTTTTTGTTTCTTAATTATTTTAAATTTATTAAGAAAATTGTACTTGGATTTTTTTATTAAATTCACAAGAAAAAATCTCATAAGGAATTATATCGTTTTACGTTAACTCTTATGTAAAATATTTACATTGTAGGTTTACTATTTCTCGATATACAAACATGAGGTCTTAAGTGTCAATTGTACAAATTCATATCTAAAAATTACATCTTTTAGGAAAACGGTACGTGCGTAAAGACCTCTTTTTATTGGAAAATTATGCAAGACTAAAATTAGTTAAGACTATTTAACTATTGGATATGTTTGTTTTATTAAGTATAATAGTATCGTAATGTCAGTTATCTTTAACTGAAAATTATTAGCAATTAAATTGGTTCTATTCATATTGCAATACCTAAATAAAGTCGGACCATTTGATTTTGTGGTTTCTTTGAATTTGAAGCATTGCTACTAACAGAATGGTAATGAACTTAGCGAACAAATGAGAAATTTTTATTACAATACCGACCAAAATTAGTTCTGCCTTTTTTAGTATTTTGATTTGAATGAACAATGAATATAAATTTGAATAAACAACATGAATATAATGATTCTGTGTAACATATTTCGGAACCATATTTTTTTTTTTTTTTTTTTTT
>JACXIM010000146.1:26319-43194 GCA_014737505.1 Bombus sibiricus | reverse complement strand
TGAAGAGACACTACCCGTTAGACCTAAGTTCAAGATTTTATTAGATATTCATATTAAGTAATATTTACTTATTTATTATACCTACTTATAAATTATGCTCATCTATAATAAGTATTAACTTATTATAAATAATTAGCCATGTCACTGCGCCACGCTAGAAAAAATTACTAAAAATTCTCAATGCGAGAATTGATTGTAATTTCTAATAAATAAATAAAAAAAAAAAAATTCGCTCCAAGGACTTTCTCATCCCGGGATACGCGCTACGCATAACCTGGTGACGACGCGTTTCGTCTGGCTGTCAGTTATCAAAGACTGCAGAAACTGCACAGGACAGTGTATTCCGTATCAGCGATGTAAAGTCACCAGGCACGTAGCATCCCCAGTCGGAACGTTTGAAGTATGACATCAACCACATCTTAATCTACACCAGAGATAAGACATCGACCCACGACCTTCGGGCTCTTTTGCACATCATCCCCAAACCAAAACTTATATAAATCGAGACTTCAGCCAGCTCGGGCAGTTCTTTTCCAGCCTTTCTCTGATTCAGTATCATTCTACCTCTGTAAAATCATTGTAATCATTGTATTTATAATAAAGTTCTATAAAAGAAAGTTAATAGTTGAGTTACGGCTCAACCTCCTTTTCTTTTATAATCGAAGTCTCAAGTTTACGTGACAAAAGCGTCGGCAGATAGATTCAAACACATACACGTAGGCATTATCGTGATGCAGTATTCGCAAGGCTATCGATATTGTCTAACGTGTATCGACCGTTTCTCGCGGTGGTCTGAAACAATACCCACAGCCGATAAGAAAGCATCAATCGTTGCTTCAGCTCTTCTTTCAACATGGATAGCTCGTTTCGTCGTACCATCCAAAATAACAACCGATCAAGGACGCCAATTCGAGTCAGAATTATTTAACACGTTGACGCCAGCGCCGATATTCATTGTTTTCTCTGTGAGGCAGCGCCCGAATGCACGGTCTGCTTCGTGGGGCAGCGCTGGGTCACATTAGACTGTTCGACACGACCGCAATTTTTCAACTTTGACCTCAATTTATAGCAATATTACAAAAGCTATACGATTCCTGTTGGGTTCAATGAATTCCGTGGACTTCAACTAATACATTGATATACAATAGTTTGTCAATTTCAATTTGCATATATCTATAAATGTTAAGTAAAGGTCGAATATTATTTACCGATAGCTTTTATACTATCCCTTTGGACGAGGAACTTCTGTAAAAAAGAACATTTATTTGTGGCATTGTAGAAATGAATAAAAAATTTCTACCGCCGCAGGCAAGACAGAAACAGCAACGGGGTGGCTTTATGAGTTTTCAAAATCGGAGTGGCGTTAAATTTTTTAAATGGACTGACAAAAGGCCAGTATGTATGTTAGCTATTTAAAAAAATCACAGGTGTGTTATTGTTCAGGGGAAAAATAGTAAATTAAAGCCAGACATTGTTTTTTTTTTATAATGATGCTAAAAAGGGGGTTGATCTATCCGATCAGATGTCATCCTATTATAGTTGTTTGCGCAAAACCGTAAAATGGTATAAAAAAATTATAATAGAATTAATATGCGGGGCTTGCCTCGTAGATGCATGGTATGTACATAGAAAATGGGGTACTAAAAGTATCAAAAATTTAAAATTTCACGAAGAAATTATTGATCACCTTTTAAGTACAGTGAATTCTTACAGAGAAGAAATGCCAAGTGAAAATGAAGTACTGCCCAAAAAACATTTACATTTTCTGCATTCGTACCATGGGCCCGCGAGCAAAACGAGACGGCGGTGTAAACAATGTTATAAACACATTTCTAGAATAAAAGGCGGAGAGTATGCCGCGAAAAGAAGCAAAAAAGTAACAACATATTGTGATCGTTGTAAGGGCCAGCCGGCACTCTGTCTAACATGTTTTAAAAAATTGCATGAAAAAGGGAAATAATTATGTTAAGTTTATAATATTGAATTGTTATGTTTTTACTATTGTATGTCTGCTTATAATGTTGAGATAAAATAATAAAAACCTATTTTGTACTGCCTATTTTGTGAAATACATGTGTAACCCATCGCGCTACCCCACGGGACAGACACGTGTGACCCACTGATGGCCCACGCCAGCGTCAACGTGTTAAGGAATTATACCGGTTGCTCGGTATCGAACATTTACGCACGACGGCCTATCATCGCGTCCAACGGGATGGTAGAGCGCCTACATCGACAGTTGAAAGTGGCAATCAAATACCACGATATGAGCAACTGGGTTGAAATCTTACCGACCGTACTATTAGGAATTCGAACAGCCATTGAAGAGAACCTGAATGCAACGGCTGCCGAAATGATCTACGGCACAGGAATACGATTGCCAGGGGAATTTTTCATACCGACGGTTCGGCAAGCGACCTCCGAATACGCGAATCGACTTAAAGAGCGAATCGAAGAAATAATATATTATATATTACTGCGTAACGACGCCGTCCGCAGCCCCCTACAAACACCTTACGACAGGTCATACAAGTTGATACAACGCGGAGAAAAGAATTTCATCGTAAAAATAAATAATAGAAACGTAACAGTCTCCATAGACCAGCTAGAACCCGTGTTCCTCGTAGATGACAATATCGAACAACAAAGCGTCGAAAACCACGACATAATAATACCGCTTAGACATCAAATCGAGCGATGCGATAGACAGACAAACACAATAAATAAATATGTCACGCGCACGGGCAGGAGAGTCCGATTTCCTGATACGTTACAGGCAAGTTTCGGATAAGCGCTATAGTTCCTTGGACTTGGAAATTACCCACGAAATTTGTAAACTAACTACAAACAAAAAAAAAAAGTGAGGTGATGTAGCGGCACATAAGTTATAGGACGATTCGAATCGAGAGTGACTCATGTCGTTGTTTTGCCTCGCAGTATCGACACCGTTACGATGTACAAAATTTAAAAGTAAATAAACTCCGGACAAAGTAATATCGTTCCTACCTGGAATCGTCAACCGGAGTAAAAGTCAACCTTTTCGGTACTTCCCCGACCAGTATAAATAAACGAACATGCTCTCTAGGACGATCATTACCTAGTATCCTTACAACGAGTAGCATTGAGCGAGCGACGATTCAGGCGTATTATACCAACTCTGTATTCTGTACTTAGAGTGATCTTTAAATATATCTATCACAAGTATTAGCTCATCTCGTCATTAAATAAATTAACACGTTTGATACGAAAAGCAAGCTGGTCGAAGAAAAATCCAAGAGGACGAGACGCTTCCTGTACGGAAACAAAAATCACCTAAGTGCGAACTGCCCAATGAAAAGCAAAGTTGCCAGGTGTTTCAAATGCCAGGAGTACGGACACATCGCATCGCAATTTAACAATGTAAGTCTCCTAAGAATGCATGTAGTGTGTCGCAGTCGTTACAGAAAAGCGTTATAGAGACGTTAAGATTGGAGGTTGCAATTTTTTTTTTTTTTTTATATTATTTATTGTAAATTTTACAATTTGTCCAGTAGGACATTTGGTAAAATATTATAGTTTAAATATACATAGCATGTGGAAGGTTACCCCCAGCGGGGTACCATCTTCGTGATTGTTAGGTTATATCCTTTGTGAAATCTGCTGGGTGTTTCCTTTTCAGTCTTCTTTCTATGCTTGATGTGTTGATCGTTTCCGCAGCCAGCTGGTTCAGGTGTGTTGTTATTCTTTCTCTGTACCTTCCCGCGCATCTGCTAATCTCCTCCTTGACCGTTGGTATTCCCAGGTCCTTCCGAATATCCTCGTTTCTAACGTACCATGGGGCGTTTACTATTGTTCTAAGAATTTTAGCTTGTATTGTCTCTATTTTGTTTATATGACTCATTGCTGCTGTCCCCCATAGTGGTATTCTGTACATCCAGATTGGTTTTACGATCGTTTTGTATATTTTTAATTTATTTTCTATGCTTAATTTGGATTTTCGACTTGTTAGCCAATGCATTTGTCTCCTTGTTGTCTGTATTTTGTCTATTATTGTTTTAATATGCTGTTTCCATGTGAGTTGTGTATCTATGTGGAGTCCTAAGTATTTGACTTCCCTTGTTTGTATTATGTGCGTGCCGTTCAGTAGGATGTTTGGTGGCATCTGTTTTCACAGTTTGAATGTAACATTTTTTTTTTTTTATTTGATAATTTGTTTACAATCAATTCTGCTACAGAATTTTAAGTAACTTCATTTGGCGTGGTACAGTGACTTGGATTATAATAATTTATATTATGATTGATTCTAGTTTAATGCTTCAATCTAAAGGGTATTTTCTTTTTAGTCTGCGGGTCTGATCCGCCGTGTCGAGTAGTTGGGTGACTAAAGAGTTGTGATGGTTATTGACTCTTGTGTTATATCTGCATTTGAACTTGTATATTTCTTCTTTGACTGTGGGTATCTTGAGGTCGCGGTGGATTGTTTCGTTGGTGACATACCAGGGTGCATCTAATAGAGATATTCATATTAAGTAATATTTACTTATTTATTATACCTACTTATAAATTATGCTCATCTATAATAAGTATTAACTTATTATAAATAATTAGCCATATCACTGCGCCACGCTAGAAAAAATTACTGAAAATTCTCAATGCGAGAATTGATTGTAAATTTCTAATAAATAAAAAAAAAAATAAAAATCTATTAGAGATTTAAGCGTTTCAGTCTTCTTTCTATGAAAGTTTTGCTCGCTTCAGCAACCAGCTGGTTTGGATGTGTTTCCGTTCTTCGCTTGTATTTTTCTGCGTACCTGCCGATTTCTTGTTTGACCGTTGGTATTTTTAAGGCTTTGTGTATATCCTCGTTTCTGACATACCATGGGGCGTTGACTATTGTTCTCAGTATCTTCGATTGTAGCGACTCTAGTTTATTTATGTGGCTCATTGCTGCTGTCTCCCATTTTATGATGTCCTCTTGTAGTAATGTGGCTGCTGTTTTTGGATTAGTGTGCTTGACTAGTACAGCCGTGTCGTCCGCGAATATCAGTATTTTGCTGTTGGTAAATGTTGGTATGTCGGTCGTGTATAATGTGTATAATATTGCGCCTAAGACGCTTTATTAGATGAATCGGTTGTTCGGCATTTTGAGTGGCCTTCCGTTACGATACGGACAGCACATCTGTCTTTTTTGGGAAGTTGGAAATTCCTACCTCACAAATTGTAAAACTTACAGTGCATCAAGAGGGTAATTGCCACGCGGAGTGGTCCTTGGGTTCGCTCTAAAGCAAGACATTAATACCAGATGAGATACACCCACGACGGTAGGATAGTTATAAGACTGGATAGGAATAGATTTCCTCCTCAAGGGAAACATGGACAGAGAAACAACACCTGGACGAAGAATTAGAATATAAGGATCAAGCGCTTCAAGAGACGAGTATTCAATTTTCATCACACAGTCAGCACGTCGAAAAGATGCGACGGTGAAACGTCGAGAGGTTCCTTAGTATCATTGAGCGGAAATTTCGAAGATGAATGGACGTCCTTGACCATACCCGTAAGTAACGAAGTCCATCAGTGACGAATGTCTACGCCACGCTTGTCAATAGTCTGCAGTATTCTAATCCACAGATATCGTAGTCGAATGTGGAACCGGAAAATCCCGAGGTTGTCCATTCTAGAAGCAAAATGAAGAAATCCGAGAACCTTGGCGTCTCCGTAGAAAAGGAAGAAACTGTTGGACCTTTCTACGTGATTTCGAAGATGGACGTAAATGGAGTGGCAGCCAAATCGAAGCGGTATCGAATCGGTATCGAATCGGTGACGAGATCGTAGATTGCGTGGTATGTCGATTGTCGAAGCTAGGTACACGTTAAAAACATGTTCGGGAACAATCGAATTGCAAATAGCCAAAGAACCGACTTTAGCTTTCGGTGCGGAGCTAGGTGACGCGTGGTGTGATATTCTTGTACGCACTTGAAACGATTTCGAGTTGACGATGCTGACACAAAGGAACACGTCTGATGTTCGAGATTCCATAAATGTCGTGCAACAAGAAACCCCTTCTCAATGTAAGATAATCGGTACCCTGATGAAGAATAGCAAGAAAATAAATAATGTCACTACAGTTGTTCGGCCGTGTTCGCGAGAAGACGCGTTCGCGGTATAAGGCGTCTACGAGAGTCGTAAATTCTCGTCTCGATACGATAATCGGCGCACTCCCTTTACTTCCAACAACTCTTAAAAACCGGGAAGTGCGTTTTGACAGAAGAGTTGTTAACAGGTTCGGAGACGGTGATGATGAGGAGGAAGATTATTGATGGCTGTGCCTCTGGAGCACGAGACAAGCGGATTTGTTTATTGCAATCTTCGTTAAACAATCGAGGACAGCGGTCATTACTGCTAATTGGATGAGAAAAGAATGAGATGGTCGATAAGGATGGGACGGGCACTTCTCCCGTGTTTTACCGTGACGAGCAATAAGGAGCGTAAGTAAAAATCTAAATCTGAGGACAGCAATAGATTATTGCGGATCCGAGTATATTTGAAAAGTTGTTGACCATCTTGACCGAAGGATGGATGAGGATATATTCTGGGGTCATAGGACGTAACAATACTCGATGAGTGGAAATGAATACTAATCAATTACGAAAACTACTCTTTCTTATAATTTTTTCTAAGATTATTAGGGAACATTTGGCTAATTAACATACGTGCATTGAACTGCAATGAACAGAATTAGTAACAAAAATGAAAGCAATGAATATGAATAATACTATAGAATTTTATATGGATTGCTTGTTCGTAGTTTCTTCCAAAGAATTCTTTTTCACTGAAGGAATGATTACATACATGCTATCTAGTTCCTTATAAATACGTTTATTAGACTCACGAATTATTTGGCAATTGCGATAAATAGTCAGATTAATAGGAAGCGCAAGTGCAAATCTTGATTTGATCGATTTATACCTCGTACGAATGTACTTTAAGATTCTTCGATGACCGTTCAAGGACTGTTGTTATGTTTGTGTATCGAACACATCGCGGAACATAGTAAGTATTATGTTTTTTGGAGGAAGGGTCGTGCGTATCTATTTCTTCTGAAACACTTTGTTATGTATCATAACAATCTATATTTACTCACTAGTTCAGATTCTTCGTTCGTTACGTAATTCACGAATCAAGTTACAACAACAAATTCGACATTAGTAGTAAAAAACACGAGCTCATATATTTCTGAAACAAGATACTCGTTGAAAAACTGATTTAAACCTGAAAAAATAATTTATCTCGCTCCTTCGTTAAAAACCGAAACCTTTAATTCTATATCTTTACTGCTTATATATATTACCAATAGCAATCTAGTATTTACAAACATCGTTCTCTCAAAGATGCGACAAACCACGTAGTAGGCCTGACCTAAAGCGGCTAAACAGACGTTCAACGTATCATTTCAATAAATTTCCATTAAAAATCTTTCAATCTAACGATATCATGCCATTGAACATACGCAGTATGTATATTAGCGGTATCGATCTGAAACGTCACTCAAGACAGGAATGAGGAAACACGAAGGTTCGAGTTACATCCTATGTTCCTTAATTTCCACGTCCTTCTTCTGGGCTTCCTGGATGTCCTGTCCCCACGAGGGAGTTGTTAGCTTTGTTACAAGTTCCTATTACTATTATTATTCTTTGGGTTTCGGAAGACTCACAGCCAATATGTATCACAGAATAATTTAATATTGGTTATCACAGTCGTGATGAGCTTGATTGTTATGCGGCACATCTTCTGCCCGACTTTGACCGCTGATGGCTTCTTTGTTTTGGTTGGTGTTAGGTCTTCCCCTTTAACCCCGGACGAGACCCATCTGTAAGAATCGTGTAAACTAGGAAAATTACGACTAAGATGTGAACAGGGGTCCTTTGGATTTGTAGCCATATAATGCTATTTTGCTATATAGCTATATATAGCTATATTGCTTGGAATTTCCTTAAAATATTAAAAATCTTGTTGTCCGTTGAAAGAAAAACGTTATTTAGATCGAAAATTCGATGATGTATCTGAATTAAAACTTGTTTTGTATCGCAGCTTCCATTTATTACGCAATTTTATTTTTTTTATTATAAAATAAAACAAAAGGCATGTCGTACGATATTCGAGAATTGAAACGCGGCCCTAGAAACCTGCCCTTTCTAATCTCTCCTGCTTGGTAGTAATGTCACCAATAAAGTCAAAATTTCATTTTACTAGATATCAAAATATGGATGTTATAAAATAACTTTCTCTTCCAGTTTTCGTCATTATGCTACAGCTGTATAAATAAATACATACATATTATTAATTTCGCTTCTTTGCTTTGTACCATGCTTTTTGTTTAACAGTGCTTCTTCAAGTCACTTCTAGCCTAATCGTATTTTTCTATCTCTAACAAACTTAAATTTTAGTAAAAAAGGAAGTATTGTAGGAATTACGGCAAAACTAGAGTCTACAGAGAGCCTGTAGTGCCGCTTCTGTGCAGAGAGAATGAAAGTACGGGCCCTTGGCGCATAGTATACGGCTATTCCACCCAGAAAACTGCTCACACCCTAGTTGCAATATCCTTCATTTCCACCATCCTTCTTCTGTGTTTCCTGGAGGTCCGGCCCACGTCAGAGTTATTTTGCGGGCATCGATGTTCCACTCTTGGATTGTTAGTGTAGTTGTCCGAGGGGGGTGTTAGTTTAGTTACATATTCCTCAAATATTACTGTTAGTATGATGAGTGTTACCTATTTAATCTATTACTTTGGTTTCCTGAACAGTCACAGGCAATATGTATCACAGAATAATTTCATCTATGGAACCACAGTCGTGATAATCTTGGTTGTTGAGCGGCACACCTCTGCCCGACTTCGACCGCTGACGACTTGCTTCTTTGTTTTGGCCGGTGTTAGGTCTTCTCCTCCAACCCTGGACGAAACCGATTTGTAAGAATCATGTAAACTAGGAAAATTATGACTAGGGCATGAACATGGGTCCTTTGGATTTGTAACCGTATACATTTATATTCTAGCCGTAGATATTTCTATTCTACAATCCATATTTAAGGTTACAAGTGTCGGCCCTATATTGCCGAAGACTGTGCTTACCCCGTATTTACAGTATACCGTCACCAATCCTTCCTTCTTCTGTGCTTCCTGGAGGCCCGACCAACGTCAGCGTTATTTTGCGGACATCGATGTTCTACTCTGGGTTGGTTAGTGTTATTCGAGGGAGGTGTTAGTTATTATTATTATTTATTTAGTCCGGGCCTTTCGGCTTTGGACGAACTTTCGCTTTACATTTCTTACATTTATTGTATTGCACTCTTTAGCCTATTCTTATCTCTATCAGCTAAAGCTAATGTCTACAAAATATTGCAACTTTGGTCTTTAGTCTTTTGTCTCCTTGTATTGCTCTTGCCCTTCTCTTCTTTATTATTGCTTTTAATTCCATTAGTCCTTCTCCAGCCTCAAGGTGTTAGTTTAATTGCCCTAAAGAATATCGTTAGTAGGTTAGTAATAACTATTTAATAACTATTTACTATTTACAAGCCTATTGTCGAATTCATATCACAGGTATGCTTTGACGAGTTGAGTGGTGCATCTTCTGCCCGAGTTTGACCGCTGACGGATTGTTTGTTTTGATCGGTACTAGATGTTCCTTTTATTATTCTTAAAAATGCAGGAGTCATCGATCAATCTCCTGGTCCAATTATTCTCTCTGTAATAGAGCCATTCTTCTCTCCATCTTTCCTCCATCCGTTGGTCTATTCTCCTAATCCTCTCTGTTGACACATACATTGTACTTCCTGTTTTTGAGCGGGTATCATATTGCTCCTGATGTCCGATCCTTCGTATCTCGTAATTTTCCGCACGCAGCTCTGCTTTTAAGTGTATCGGCATTGTGCCCGTAAGTACACCCAGTACTGCGTGGGAAACTATTCCGTAGGCGGTAGATGTTCGACTTAGCAGCATCCTTTGCGCCCTCTTCAAAATATTCTTACTCCTCTTTATTGCTATGGCTTATGCCCATACCGGTGTAGCATAAAGCATCACTGTTCGACCGTTCGCGTAGATACGAAGAAGCGATCGCGAAGAATCGCGCCAACAAGAGTCGTAAATTCTCGTTACGATTTCATAATCGACGTCACGATTCAGTCGATCCCCTATTTCGATTATAACACTGAATTAACAATACATCTTTTATTCTAACAACTTCTTCTCATGGCATATAAGTTTTAGAGATAATAGTTGAGATGTCGATTGGTAGATAATAAGTTAAGATATTGACTGACCGGATATATACTGAGGATATATTCTGGGGTTACAGGACGTAACAATAGTATTTAAAGTAATTGCAAGCATACGCTTCTTGATTTTTATTACATATACTTATAGATCAGGTATATCAATCTCCATTATATGATTGTTTGACTTTCTTCCTTCCTTCATTAATTGCTTTCATCATTTGAATTTATTCTCAGATTTAATTTTCCGGTGCTTTCGAGAAACAGAAGGAGACTCTCCTTTCGTTAATATATGTATACGTATTGTCTGTTGCAATAGAAAAGAGAAACCATGAATAAGAGAGCTGAGATATTTGAAGTGTATAATAGAATTTACTTTCCTGAAGATGTGAAGCATATGGTTATTAATTTCTTTGTCTCGATGCAAGAAATAACTTTCTATCATATGTTTAATTGAATTTGTTTTCTCTTTCATTTGATAGTTGTTAGACTGTAAATGTTTATAGGTTTACGAGAAATTTAAAAGTAAAATATCCTTCAGAATACATATAGCGATACATAATAGCGATATGCAAAATACATACATACGTGTATACGATTATACATAAATACGATTACTATTTGTGGAGGATCGCGTTATTTCGTAGCTGTTCAGCATTTGAAGAGACAGTTCGTTTCGATCTCATTTCCGATTTTGATTCTGGGCCTCCCAGCTGGCCATTGCATGATTAACCATGCTGGCCATCGCAATGAAACGAAAATGCTGGAACGGAGCAGTCTATGCTCTGTGTTCGATCGATTGTCACGCTACTTTCGCAGACAATGTTTCTCAGGAGTGAAATTCGTTTGCATCGTTGGATACGTTCGGTCTTTGAACCGAGGAAGACTGTTCACGTGAACGATGCTTGTGCTTCCATGTGGATTTCGAATGAATTCTAGAAATAGATAGTGTTGTTACACGTGGAAGTGAATACTCGATGAGTGGAAATGAATACTAATTAATCGCGGAAACTACTCTTTCTTATAATTTCTTCTAAGATTATTAGGGAACATTTGGCTAATTAACATACGTGTATTGAACTGCAATGAACAGAATTAGTAACAAAAATGAAAGCAATGTATATGACTAATACTACAAAATTTTATATGGATTGCTTGTTCGTAATTTCTTCCAAAGAATTCTTTTTCACTGAAGGAATGATTACATACATGCTACCTAGTTCCTTATAAATACGTTTATTAGACTCACGAATTATTTGGCAACTACGATAAATAGCCAGATTAATAGGAAGCGCAAGTGCAAATCTTGATTTGATCGATTTATACCTCGTACGAATGTACTTTAAGATTCTTCGATGAATGTTCAAGGACTGTTGTTATGTTTGTGTATCGAAAACATCGCGGAGCATAGTAAGTATTATGTTTTTTGAAGAAAGGGTCGTGCGTATCTATTTCTTCTGAAACACTTTGTTATGTATCATAACAATCTATATTTACTCACTAGTTCAGATTCTTCGTTCGTTACGTAATTCACGAATCAAGTTACAATAACAAATTCGACATTAGTAGTAAAAAATACGAGCTCATATATCTCTGAAACAAGATGCTCGTTGAAAAACTGATTTAGACCTGGAAAAATAATTTATCTCCCTTCTTCGTTAAAAACCGAAACGTTTAATTCTATATCTTTACTGCTTATATATATTACCAATAGCAATCTAGTATTTACAAACATCGTTCTCTCAAAGATGCGACAAACCGCGTAGTAGGCCTTACCTAAAGCGGCTAAACAGACGTGCAACGTATCATTTCAATAAATTTCCATTGAAAGTCTTCCAATCTAACGATATCATGCCAATGAACATACGCAGTATGTACATTAGCGGTATCGATCACATACGTCACTCAAGACAGGAATGAGGAAGCGCAAAGTCCAAGTTACAGATGGTTGCGAAGATGCTGAAAACACGGACCACTTCATTTACAGGTCGAATTTAATTGTGAGAACCAATAACAGCGATCGAACGAATGAATTGCCGAGTGATAATTGACGTCTTCGTGGAAAGTTGCGATCGGTAGTAGGTGAGAATCGATCGAATAGGAACGATCTACGAAGTTAGAAACCGGTTCCAGGTATCTTGTGGAAGTCTAAGGGAAAAGCAACGACGTGCAGGGACTCGCGATCGATTATCCCAAACACGGCCATCTTTCCATGGGACTTTTTCGCGAAAGTGAAATTTATCCGCGAGCTACGACAGGTACTCGTTTATGTTTGTGCGGCGTCGCGTCAATTTCACGCCCGTGAAAACATTTTTCATAAGACAAGGAAACGAGGATCGCGTCGTCGAATGGAAAAAAAGGCTGTCAGGACGATTCTTGTGATACCGAAATGCCACGCCTCGCAATTATTCTCAAACGCTGGAAACGGTGAACTGTTTTTCGCAAGTGTTCGTGTTACTTGCTCGTTGCATAACGAATTCTGATCTTCTCGATTTCTCAAGATGTGTCGATTTGAATTTAGTTCCAGAATCGAGTTACGCGCGATTCTCCTTTTTATCGCGTTTTATAACTGGCTTATGAGTGTTTGGAATTTTAATAGACTAGTAATTGACGAAGAAATGTTGCTTAATGTTTTGACGTAGGAGAAATGTTCGGTTCTGATCGGAGGAAGATTAGTTACGAAACATATCAATTCATATATCCTTGCTAATTATCGATATTAGATAATAATTAGTTGTTAAAAGTTCGTTAAAGTAAAACGAGAAATGTTTAAAGCAGGTTGCAATGATGTATTAACGAAAGCTGCTATTGTAAAAGTAGTTCATAGAAAAGTTTTATCTGCTATTATTTCTTTTATTGGTTTAATTGCTTTTGTTTTACATACGTAAACACATGAAAGTAAATTAATGTTTAAATCGTTCAATTAATAATGTTCACGTTACAAATTATTTGAAATTTGCTTTCATTTTCCTTGATTACTTTCTACCGCAGTTTTTAAGCTATAGAGTATGTATGATCGTGCGTATGCAATGATAACATACGTTTCTGAGAATGTGTGTGGCCAAAATTGCATGCATCCATGCTTTGAAATTAGGTATAATACGCTATTTACAAACGCTAGTTGTCTGAATGGAAATCATACTATTTCTATTCAATCGATTAAGTATTTACTTTCATTCTGTGTTAGAACTACAGCGGATATCTGGAATAATTAAATTTGCATAATAACCATTAAACAGTACAAGAATGGAATGCGATCGACTTCTCGATTTATTCTATTGCTTCATAGTAATTCTAAGTGTACAAATATTTTTCAATCCATTCAACGTCTTATAACAAATTCCAATTGGGTGGGAATATATCGAATGAAGTGAGGGAAAAGTATAATTTTTTAAACCTTTAGTTAAATTGTCTCGGCTACGAAAACAAATCACTCACCTATCTACCTATATCGATCAATGCACTTTGACTTGACACAGCTTTATGAATATGCCAATCGTCGGCTACGTGCTTGACCGTTGTATCCTCGACTTCCGATCAGTGTTCGATGCAGCGCACGACGCTGCTATTGACACCATTTTTTCTATCGACGGTAAATCAGGTCATTGTCTTTATCGCCATGGAATATCGATGTGACCGCGTGTTAAGAAAATTTGTCAAGACTGAATGCTGCTATTTTGAAATATTTACAACTAGAACTTTGTACGAAAATGCATTTCTGTATATTTTTGATTGATTCTTCTACTTTCTTGGTGCCCATTACTCCTATGTAATTTAGGTAAATTTTTTATAACGGTTTAACGTGTAGCAGTTTTTGGACGTAAAAAGGTTTTCCCTTCTAGTTTTCGTCATTATGCGTTATGCCTTTTGTTTAACCGTGCTCTTTCCAGCTTTTTATTTTGTATTTCTTTCGAATTTTATTTTTCTGTCGCTAACAAAATTAGATTTTCGTGAAAAAAAAAAGAAATATTATAGGAACTACGGCAAAACTAGAGCCTACGGGAAGCCCGTACTTCCGCTTCAGCATCCAGAAAATGAAAGTTCGGGCCTTAGCGCATCGTATACAGCTATTCCCACCCAGAAGGCGGTGTTCACACCCTAGTCGCAGTGAATCCTTCATTTCCACGTCCTTCTTCTGGGTTTCCTGGAGGGGTTCCCCGATCCCACATCAGCGTTATTTTGCGGACATCGATGTTCCGCTCTTCAAATGTTAGTGTTCCGGTCCGGGGTTCGGATAGGGTTAATGTGGGTTAGTTGTGGCTTAGGTTAATGTTAGTTGGGTGTTAGATGGGATTAGTTCACTCTCTTAATTCTATCTTATAAATTATTTGGAATGTGTTTTGTTGTGGAGCATTAAAATTCTCCACAATTCATAGCCTTAAAATTTATCTATCACATGGATGGTTGATGAGCTATTGGCGGCACATCGCTGTCCGACTTTGACCGCTGACGGCTTCTTTATTTTGGTCGGTGTTAGGTAGGTCGGTCTTCTTTCCCTCCAGCCCCGGGCGAGGCCCATCTGTAATTATCGTGTAAACTACGACTAGGAAAACTACAACTAGGAGATTTGAACACGGGTCCTCTGGATTTGTAGCCGTGTACAATACCAACGTCGCCACCGTAGTCATATGATATTTCTATTCATAGAGCCCATACTTAACACGTTGACGCCGGCGCGACCCATCGACGGATTGCTCGTGTCTGTTCCGAGGGGCGGCAATGGGTCTCACATGTATTTCACAAAATAGGTAGTATAAAATAGGTTTATATTATTTTATATCAATGTTATCAGTAAGTAAGACATACAATAGTAAAAACAACAATTCAATATTATATATATTGATATATATTATAAACTTATATACATATGTCGGGTTAACGTTGGAATTTTGGGCGTTCGACGAATCTTCACTCGAATTGGTACAAATATGATGATTATAAGAGGTTACAAGTAATAGCGGCAATCGGACAAACGAGATGTCGCTGACAATGAATTTAGGTTCGGTAACGAATATACGGCCGCGGGAAGACGAATCCGATGTCATACACGATCCGGGTGTAACTCAACGTACAAGTCGTACTTCTCTCAATAACTCTAGCTCATTAACTAACACAAGAACTCGCCCGCAGTCCAAATGGAACTGCCCTTATATAGTCTCCCCACCTCTCGGGTCAATCTTTGTTTTTAAGGAGAGCTGCATAATTATTCCATACATCTGTTATTACACGTCCCTCCCGTGACCGTGGCTACGTTCGGTGACTCATTATGTCACTTTGAGCCCATGCCCATCGTCATAAACCTTGAGTACCCATATAACTATTTCTTAGTTTTATTGCTTAAGTGCAGCTATCGTAAAAGTCAGGATTAGGGTTTTTCCCGGACATTCCAAAAGGGAGGCCCCGATGTCCTTTCATCTTCGACATATATTATAAACTTAACATAATTATTTCCTTTCTTCAAGTAATTTTTTAAGGCAAATTAGGCAAAGTGTCGGCTGGCCCTTACAACGATCACAATATGTTGTTACTTTTTTGGTTCTTTTCAGGGCATACTCTCTGCCTTTTATTCTAGAAATACGTTTGTAACATTCTTTACACCGCCGTCTCGTTTTGCTCGCGGGCCCATGGTACGAATGCAGAAAATGTAAATGTTTTTTGGGCAGTACTTCATTTTCACTTGGCATTTCTTCTCTGTAAGAATTCACTGTACTTAAAAGGTGATCAATAATTTCTTCGTGAAATTTTAAGTTTTTGATACTTTTAGTACCCCATTTTCTATGTACATACCATGCATCTACGAGGCAAGCCCCGCATATTAATTCTATTATAATTTTTTTATACCATTTTACGGTTTTGCGCAAACAACTATAATAGGATGACATCTGATCGGATAGATCAACCCCCTTTTTAGCATGGTGTTAGTGTTGAATATCCTTAAATATTAATGTTAGTCTGGTTAATTGTCTTATAACCTATGGAACATATTTTTATCTTTGGAATGTTTTACTGTCACAGCCTATATGTATATCACAGATATGTTTCACTATTATCACTGATGTTGCTTTGACGAGTATATTGTTGAGCGGCACACCTCTGCCCGACTTCGACCGCTGACGCCAGGGTTTGTTGTGGTCGGAGTTAGGCCTTCCCCTCCAGCCCCGGACGAAGCCCATCAGTTGGAATTCTGTAAAGTAGGAAAATTAGGACTAGGATTTGAACACGGGTACTTTGGATTTGTAGCCGTATACTATATCCCCGTCGCCACCGTAGCCCTATGATATTTGTATTCTAGAACTCATACTTAAGGTTACAAGTGTCGGCCCTGCATTGCTTGGAATTTCGTTGAAACATTAAAACTCTTGTTGTCCGTTGAAAGCGTGATTTAAATCTAAAAATTGGGTTACTAAATTAAATTAAAACTTGTTTCGTATCGAAGCTTCCCTTTGCTTCACAATTTAATTTTTTTATTAGAAAATCAAACAAAAAGCATGTCGTACGATATTCGAGAATTGAAACGCGGCTGTATAAACCTGCCCTTTCTAATCTTTCCTGCTTGTTAATAATGTTACCAATAAAGTCAATATTTGATTTTGCTAGATATCTAAAAAAACATAAAAACACGAGTAA